>JAODAL010011141.1:0-101413 GCA_025379985.1 Phyllomedusa bahiana | reverse complement strand
CATGTGGGAATTTTAGCTACTTTAAAATGAGGCAGTAAAAAATTACGGGCCCCAAACGGGGGAAAACGGGAAATCAAAATCAGTAAGTAAGATGGTGGGCCCAACAATTTGGGTCGCTGATGGAGAGAAGAAATACGGGAAAAAAGGGAATATGCCCCCTGCCAACCCCATGCCCGGCGACGGGCCCCCCTATTACAAAAAAAGAATGTCGGGGGAACAAGTACTCACAGCGGCGGTGGAGCAAGAGCTTTTTCCTGAATAGGTACAGATCCACAGCAGCGAATGCCTAAGGAAAGGGCATTGGGGTGCAGGGGGAAACAAAGGTTATTTTCCCGTGATATCCCCGGAGTCGATTGCAAAGGTCTTAAAATCACTTGGGGCCCTTAAAACGGGCTTAACAATGATGGGCCCGGGGAGTTTTGCTAACTCTTATCAACGCTTGGCTGGGGGCCTTAAAACCCGGTTAAGCTTTAGGACTTCAAAGCATAAATTATTGTCCCCCAGTGAAGGTAAAAGGGTCCCCATAAGTATACGTCCTCAGTGGGTGGTTAAATTTATTATATATTCCCCAGTAGGGAGGGTTTTTTTTTTTTATATATCCCCAAAGGTAATAGGGGTTATGGTCCCCCCGTAGGTATATAGGCAAGTTTTGGATCCCCCCGTAGGTATATGGGGGGTTTAGGTCCCCAGCAGGGATAAGGGGAAGTTATGGGCCCCAGTAGGTTATAGGCAGGGTTTAGGGCCCCCACAGGTTATAGGCAGGGTTTTGGGCCCCCCAATATTTGAGTTTTTGGGCCCCCAGCAGGGGTAAGCCAGGTTTTGGTCCCCCCCAGGTATATAGGATTTTTGGGCCCCCGGGGGTATATAAGGTTTGGTCCCCCGGGAGGTATATAGCAGGTTTTGGTCCCCCCAGGGTTTTAGGGAGGTTTAGGTCCCCAGCAGGGAATAATAAAATTATAGGCCCCCCCAGCCGGGTTATTAGGTTTATAGGCCTCAAAACAATGTAGGTAGCTTATAGGCCCCACACAATATGTAGGTAGCTTAAGGCCTCAACACATTTTAGGTGCTATAGGGCCCCAACCATATGTAGGTGATTTTAGGTCAAACCATTGTGGGAATTATGTCCTCCCCCCACGATTTGTAATAATACCCCCCTCCCGAAAATGCAGTAGATAATACCCCCTCCCTCACTATGACAGTAATAATAGATCCCTCCCCGCAATAAAGTAGATAATAGCATCCCTACCTGCACTTTTTAAAAGTAAAAAAGCCCCCCCTGAAAATATAACAGTAATTTTTACATCCCTCCCTGCACATATAACATAGATAATAGCCCCCCCCTGCACAATAACGTAGTAAAAGCCCCCCTGCCATTAACATAAAATAGCATCCCCCTCCACATTAAAACAGTAGATAAAAGCACCCTCCCTGCAATATAACATAGATAATAGCATCCCCCCCTCACATTAAAAGTAATAAAAGCCCCCCCTGACTATAAAAGTAATAATAGCCCCCCCCCGCAAATAAAAAGTAGATAAAAGCATCCCTCCCCGCCATATAACTAATAAAATCCCCTGCACATATAACTAGATAATAGCCCCCCCCCTGCCAAAACAGTAGATAATAATCCCCCTGCACATATAACAGTAGATAATAGCATCCCCCCTGACATATAACAGTAGATAAAAAGACCCCTCCCCGCCATATAACAGTAATAAAAGATCCCTCCCTACATATAACAGTAGATAATAGCCCCCGTCCCTGCAAATAAAACAGTAGATAATAGCCCCCCTCCCTGCACATATAACAGTAGATAATAGCCCCCCTCCCTGCACATATAACAGTAGATAATAGGCCCCCAGCATGAATAGAGCTAATTAAAAGTAATACCCTGACAGCACTTACCTGACCTCGCTCCCCGTCGCTGTCGCTGCTCCCGGTCTTTTCTTCAGCGGTGTGACGTCACCAGGCCGCGCGCGGGCAGCGTGATGACGCGCACGCCGCCTGGGCTGTGCACTCCGGCGCGCACAGAGCCGCATCCTGACTGCGGCCACAGATTACTCCGCGGAGCTCTCTGCTCCGCTGAAGCATCTAACTGTATGTGCGTCCGGCGGACGCACATACAGTTAGTCCCGCCACTGCTGCCGTCGCCAAGGTCCTAAGCCGCTAAGCCGATAGCTTAGTGACTGGTAGCGGCTTAGGACCCTAACGATCGGCGGCGGCGGATAGCGGCGGCGCCGGGGACTATCCGTGACGGTAGAGCTGCAGAGTCCACAGCAGCAGGAATGTCTGTGCACAAGTCACTCACGGACAGCAGGTGGCAACAAAGGCTCTCTATCTGTGGTGGTAGAGCCGCAGAGTCCACAGCAGCAGGGATGTCTGCGCACAAATCATGCACGGACAGCAGGTGGCAGCGAGAGCTATCTGTCTGTGACGATAGAGCCACAGTGCTCCACAACAGCAGGAACGTCTATGCACAAGTCACTCACAGTCAGCGGGTAGCAGCAGAGGCTGTCTGTCTGTGACGGTGGGGCCGCAGGGTCCACCGCAGCAGGGATGTCCATGCACAAGTCACTCACAGACAGCAGGTGGCAGCAAAGGCTATCTGTGATTGTAAAGCTGCAGAGTCCGCAACAGCGATAAAAACGGGTATATTAAGCGCCCAAGGTGGGGGTGCGATAGAAGGGAGCATCCAGCCCTCAGTAGCAGCCCCTCAGCAGTGCCCAGTATGATGCAGATGATATAGGAGGGGCAGGATCTAGAGGGACACTGTATGGCCACGGCTAGCAATAAACCTTGTGGCTGGCCACTTGGCTGGGAAGACCCTGCGTGGGTCAGGGAAGCCTCTGAGAAGTAAGGGGCACAGTGCAGTACGCCCCCGAGCAGGCCTCCACAGTCTCACGGTGGGGGGTCAGGAGCTGTGCTGAATCGGGCCCCAGCTGTGGGCCCAGGATGCAGCTGGCAGGTCAGCTCGGCTGAATATGGGCAGCAGGAGGTATCTCCCCCAGCCCCTGCACTGACCTCAGTGGGAGAGAGTCCGTCTCTATCTCCCACTTGGAGTCTCTGCTGTGGTGTGGGAGCGACAGATGCCCGGTAGCAGCAGTGATGGTGAGGCTCGGTCCGGTGTCGGCACGGGAGCTGCCGCGGCCGGAAGTTGCGTGTGTCCCGTCCAGGAGCCGGCTCAGACGCGCCCAGGAACACCGCGTTCCCTCCAGTGCGATGAGGTGGCGTCCAGCGGCAACAGTGATGTCGCAGGTTCCTGGGATGCAGGGCCCGGTCTGATGACAGGGCGCGGACCGCCGCGACGGGGCTCCGCGCACCTCTGATGGTGGTGCGGGCTCACCCCTGCAGCGCTGACGTCCATCGCAGGCTTCTGTCTCCGGCAGGTAGGACGGGTTGGTGCGGGTGTTCTCGCCGTCTTGCAGACTATAGGGGGGCGAAGTCTCCACCGGGTCCTCCGCTCGGGCCGTATCCGTCGGCCAAAACCCTTTAAAGATGGCCGCCGGCAGTTGATGTGGGGCCCTCGTGCGGGCCACTCACCCCGGGGACCCCCGGGGAGAAATGCAAAAAATGGCTCTGGCCCGGGGCCCCGGGCACCCCCAGCCACCCCCGGGAAGAGTTTGGGGGTTTTTGGGGCCGGGATGGCCTCAGGATGTAATCGATGTCCTACAGGAGCTGTTTAAAACGGGGGCCATATCGATTCCCCGCCCCTGGAAGTCCATCAACTAATAATTTCAAAAAATGATATGGGGTTCTCCTTATTTTTCATAACCAGCCAAAGTAAAACCATCAGCTGAAAGCTGATACTATCAGGATTAGAAGGTCCATGGATATTGGTCCCTTCCCACCCTAAAAATACCAGCCCACAGCTGACCAGAAGCAAACCTAATTTTGAGGTCCCCTCCTGGTGGTTGGGTACGGGTAAATTTTGACATAAGGTTATTCAGCCCCTTTTTGAAAAAAAAAATATAGCTGACACCAAGATAACGTGCTAGTAATGGAGAGGTGTCTGTCAGAAACCTCATTTACTAGCAATGGAATAAAATGGTAGAAAACACGAGACAAAACAAAAACATTTTATTTAAATAAACAAAGAACAGGATCCAACATGTGTCTGACAAGTACAATGAGTCCCACACAGTCTAAAGGGGAAACCTGTAAAAAATAAAAACACTACCAAAAACATGACAGTTCTAAACTCCATCCTCTTCAGCTTCTAAAGATTATGCCTGCAGCTG
Source organism: Phyllomedusa bahiana (assembly GCA_025379985.1). Classification (NCBI taxonomy): domain Eukaryota; kingdom Metazoa; phylum Chordata; class Amphibia; order Anura; family Hylidae; genus Phyllomedusa; species Phyllomedusa bahiana. Next base: position 97,175 of record JAODAL010011141.1, on the reverse strand, counting down.
AACTTCTGGTGGTGCAGGGTACGTAGTTCAAGCTGCACAATATTATTCTGGGGGTACAGACCACAGCTGCAGCGCAATCTCCAGAGGATAGTCTTCTGTCCCCCTCAAGGAGATTGTGACTATAAGCTGTGCTCTGTATCCCCCTCTCTGACCCCTGTTCACCAATGTGTTATGCATCCTAGTACCAACACAAAATACAACTCCCACCTATCACCTAATAAACCCCTCACCACCTCCAAATATCCACCTTTAACCCCCCCCCCCCACACACACCTACAGCACCTATCCCCCAAAACCTCCTTACCTCCATCTATCACTCCATGTGGAGTTTGTACAGAGAGGGGAGCACAGTTAGGAAAGTGCTGGAAAATTTAGAAATCTAAGATGTTTGTGTGGCCAGGAGAAGTTGTCATGGGAGTCTGGACAGGATGGAGAAGAAAAGGGAAAATGAACAATTCCAGTCAAAGAAGACGTCTCCTGTGAGTCCAGGAGTCCAGATGTAACTGCACTGTAATCACTTATATGTCTGCAGAGCCTGTGTACACTGATATCTACCACTATACTGTTAGGCCTCGTTCACACGGCTTATTCTGGGACAGATTGGAGCCGTATTGCGCGCCGTATTTGCGCTTCAGTACGGCTCCAATCCGTCCCAGTCATTACGGTAATCCACAGTTCTCATAGAGAACTATGGATTCCGTCGCTCCTCCCCGCTCGGGGAGAAAGTGACATGCACATTATTTACGGTGCGTATGCATTGTCTATGCGCGCCCCCGCCCCCAGCTCTGCCCCTTATTCAAGCCGTATTGCGGGCGGGATCCGTCCCGCAATTACAGCTTGAATAAGCCATGTGAACACGGCCTTAGTGTACAGAGGTAATATATAGTCTGCAGAGCCCATGTACACTGGTATTTACCACTATATGGTCACTGTATGGAGGTAATATACAGTCTGTAGATGTAATAGGATGGAGATGATAAGAATTATTGTGTCTTATTGATGTGATATAGAAATGTGTCTTACACCTCTTTGATATACCTTGTATCCAGTCTTTATAAGATATACATGTATCAAGTATAATCACTGTGTTTAGGTATCTGTGTGTGAAGACATCTGTCCCACCATATTTCAGGATTGTATATTTCTGTTCAGAGTGCTTGACCTTTGGTGATCCCTGCCTGACTGCTCAGTAGTTCAAAGCTGACTTCTCCCCAAAATACTGCTCAGAGCTGATATCATACATTTCTTCTCAAGTGTTCTCAAACCCTCCCATGTATGGATGGTCAGGTAATTCTGAAGTCTCTTGTAATGCTGACTATACACCTTAGACTGGAGAGAATACTATATTTGTGTATTCTGACAGTTAAGGGATGCAGCTCTGACTAGCATAAAAGCCTGGCTGTTGCCATTGCTAGCTAGCTTCGGCTGGGGCATGGCGCCCAGCACCCCTTGTGTGGTCTTCGGACGAGATGGGTGTACTTTGAGGTACAGAGGGGCTCCCCATTTCACTGTACACGAACTATGCATCTATAACATCTGTAACTGCAGCTAAGTATCATTCTATTTCCTTATTTTATGTATTAAACCTTTCATTTGTTATATATTCTGCTTTATTGTAATTATTTCTTTGACTGCCAATCAATCACTCACTTACAGTAGAGTCTGTGTACACTGGTGTCTACCACTATATGATCACTGTATGGAGGTAATTTACAGTCTACTGAGCCTGTGTACACTTGCATCTACCCCTATATGGTCACTCTATAGCTCTAATATACAGTCTGCATAGAGTCTGTGTACAACTGGTAACTTCCACTATATGGTCATTGTATTGTAGTAATATTGGTAGAATGTTCCTTAACAGTTTAGCTCTCCTGGATGCTGAATAGGCTATCCAACATGCAGAAAAGCTGGGTGACACCAAACCCTTCTGTCACGGATGCCTCTGCGAACCTCATCCTGGGTCGTGGGCGCGCTCGTTCCCCTGCCTGTTCCTCTGCACACTTACCCGGCCTACTACATACTGTAGTCCCTGTCCCACTGCATGCGCGGTCCCGCTCCCTAGGGCGTGCGCACGCCGGCAGTGTTAAATTTAAAGGGCCAGTGCACCGGTTACCCTGCCGGATCTTTAGTGCTTATTGAGAAAGCATTCCTGAGTCTTCCGTCAGACCGTCTTGCCTACGTCCCTCGACCACGCACCTCTGCCGCCTGTCCTGACCTTATTGCCTGTCCCTGACTACGTCTACGCCTCACAATTCTGTACCACACTACACCTCAGCTGCCATCGCAAGCAAGTCACGTCCGGGGTAGCGACCTGGTAGAATCTTGTCGCAGCAAGTCCATCCCGCTTTGCGGCGGGCTCTGATGAAAACCGGGACCTACTTAGATTCCGCTCCCTGGCATGGCTTACACCATCGCTTGCGGTGGTCCAGAGGATCCATTACCGCTACTCGTGACACCTTCAATTAGCTTTTTTTCAGATCCATTACACAGTTGGGTTCAGTGAGTGTGGCTATTTAAAGGGGTATAGTGTGTTACAAAGAGGCTGTGGTAAATCTCCCTAAAGGCCCCTTTTCAAAAGTTGGCAAGTATGCATAAACCCTTCCCTCCATCCACATCTTTCCCCACCCTAGGTTGAACTTGATGGACATACACTAGTCACAAAAAGTTAGGGATATTTGGCTTTTGCTTGCGATTTCAGGATGAACATAACATTTCTTTTTTTTTTTTTTTTTTTTTAAACATTTCTAAATTATTTTAAATGAAGTAAATGAGAGCATATCTGTGTCCAACTGTTCAATGTTTCAGTACTTTTTACACAACTTACTGATCTCTAACAAGGAGTTTAATAGCAACATTCCCAACAGGTGTTTGATCCCTGAATCACCCAATAAATTTAGGGGATCAATTTGAAGTGGGATTTAAACAATCCTCCTCATCATGCTGTTCACATTTTACATCATGAGACCAAGACAACCCCTTACAACTGATCAACAGAAAAATATGACATAGTGGGGATAACTGAGACGTGGCTGGATGAGAGCTACGACTGGGCGGTTAACTTGCAGGGTTACAGTCTTTTTAGAAGTGACCTTAAACACCGGAAGGGGGGGGGTGTCTGTCTCTATGTAAAATCCTGTCTGAAGCCAACACTGCGGGAAGATATAGGTACAGGTAGTGAACAGGTTGAATCATTATGGGTAAATATACATGGGGGTAGTAGCAGTAAGATAATTCTGATAGGAGTCTGCTATAGGCCTCCAAATATAACAGAACCCATAGAAGATATGCTCCTCAGGCAAATAGATGAAGCATCTAATCAGAATGAGGTTGTTATTATGGGCGACTTTAACTACCCAGACATAAACTGGGAATCTGAAACTTGTAGCTCTCACAAAGGAAACAGGTTTTTGTCTATAACTAAAGAAAATTATTTTCCCCAAAAATGGTGCAGAACCCGACTAGGGGAAAGGCCCTTTCAGACTTAAATATTGGGGGACTAATAGATGTAAGGAGGAATGGATTCGGGGGCAACGAAAGCGAGATAGCTAACCCACCCCAGGGAACGGAATTAAGTACCCCCCGGTTTTTTACCAAGCCCGTCGCAAAGGGGAGGGACTTGCTGGGCGAGAGGTTTACCGGCGTTACCCCTGATGACTGTTGGCGATGGCGGCCGGGTACAGCGTGGTACAAAGAGTAATCCAGAGACGTAGTGGGGACGGGAGAAGGCGGGGCGGGGCACAGAGGTTCGTAGCAAGACGGCAGCGGTAGGGCAGGCGGAAACGGGCAAGGTCGGGAAACGTAAGCAAGCGGACTGGTACAGGGGTAATCAAACTGAACCCCAAATACTCTCAAAAATGCCCCAAAAAAAACACACAACAGATGGCAGGAAGTGCTGGGTGCGGATACCTTAATAGAACCACGCCGATAAAGCCCAAATTATCGGGACGTGGCCCTTTAAATTTAGAGAAGTCGGCGCCGCTACCTAAACAGCGGCCACGCGCTGGCGACGGGACGGCTTTCACGGAGCGGGTTTGGGGAAAGGGGGACCGGCTGGGGCCGGGACAGCGGGGGATGGCCCGGGGGCAGCCGCGCAGGGTGACGGTCGGGGGGGGCAGGGACCTGCGACCCCGGGGACAGACCCCCCCCCCTTAGGTATCCCTTCTTTTTTTGAAACCTAGAGAGGAGGTCAGGCGCAGGTTGGCCCCCGGTTCCCCACGACCGCTCCCCCGGCCCAAAACCCCTTTCCCATCAATGAAAAAGAACCGCTTCCCCTCACTGTCTCTGTGCCAGCACCCCCTGACCTCAAAGATGTTTCAGAGTTGGCCCAGGAAAAGGGCGAGACAGCCCCCGGGGAGAAGGATTCTTTTACCACCGGCTTGAGGAGAGAGACATGGAAGGCTTTCGGGATGCGCGGTGGAGGAAAGCGGAGCTTATGGGCCCCGGGTTAAGTCGTTGTATACCTCAAACGGGCCCACGTATTTAGGGCCTAATTTTGAAATAGGCACCCAAAAACGAATATTTTTGGTGGAAAACCAACCCTATCCCCCGGGCTCAAATAGGGGGGGGGCCTAGGTCCCTGTCGCCGGGGCTTTGGTCGAGCAAAGCCCGCAGCAGGCCCGTCGCGTGAGCCGCCAGAGAGCCTTGATGTCCCTTACTTGGGATCCCAGCCGGGGACATGAACGGGGGGCCGGGGGAGAGGGGGCAGGGATGAAACCCAAAAACACGAAAAAAAAGGGGGGGCCCCAGGGACCCCCAAAATCTAAAGATTATAAAAAACCTGCCCAGGGAAGAAGACGACAGTTACTTGCGGCAGACACATAACCCCGGGTAGGTGCCCAAACCTGGTTAACCCTCTAAACCTGCCTTTAGTCTGAGGGTGGTATGGGGAAAGAGAAGCTAGTAAACCCCCTGCAATTGACCAAAAAAAACCCCGCCAAATTTAGCAAAAAACTGGACCCCCCTGCAGAGAAATAGAAAAGGGAGGCCGTGCAACGGAAAAGTGACTGAAAAAATGTTGGGCCAGGGGGGGGCAGAGGGTAACCCAGGAGGGGGAATAAAGTGGGCCATTTGGGAAAAACGGCGGTCACAACCCAGATGACCGGTTTCCAGATGAGGGCGGGGACGTAACGAAGTATGGCTACTGGGTCCATTTTTTTTCCCGGCACGGGGAGAGGCTGAAAAAGGGGCCGGGGGGTTTTGAGGCGGGGAAACCCCTTATTACGGGCACAGGAGGTGCGGCTAGAACAAACCCCCTGACATCTTGAGCAAGGGGTGGGCCCACCAGTAAAAACGGGGACCAATTGAGCGACCTATGGACTCCGGGGTTTCCCCCCACCCCCGTACGAGAAAGGCCCCCAGTTCGGGCCCCTGGGGCGCAAGGAGGGCGACATATCTTCCCGGGGGGTAGGTGTTGGAGGTCCCCGGGGGCGCCGGACGATCGCTCGGGGGGGGCAATGTCGGGGGAGGGGGCTCAAGGGCCCCATTTTCCAAGAACGAGATAAGCTAGCTCGGGTTTTTTTCTCGCCGGGGCCGAAAAGTGGGGGGCGGGTCAAAGGGCAAAGAATAGTGACCACGGCTTCCCGGGGGGTTCAGGCATTGAGCCGACTGAAGATACAGGGGTTCTTGTGGTCGGGAAAAATTTAAAATAGGGGGTGGCCCCCCCCCGGGGAGATGACGCCATTTTTTTAGACCCAGCTTATGGCCAGTAATTCCATCACCTATGGTTAGTTCTTCTGGGCAGGGGGAAAAATGTTTGGAGAAAAAACCCACAGGTATGAGTTTACCAAGGAGGATCTCTGCAGGAGGACACCCCCCCGCGCCGACAAAGAACTCCACTTCCAGAATAAACGGAGGGTTTTAGGGTCTGGGCGAGAAGGCCCGGACCCATGAAAAAATGCAGCTTTTGAGCCTTAAAAGGCTTTTTGGGGTCGGGGGGGCCAGGTTTTGGGTTTGGGTTTTCTGTTAGGGCCCCAAGGGAGCCACAATGTAGAAAAGTGGGGTAAATTGTTATAAAATTTGGGCAAACCCCAAAAAAATTTTAAATTTGGCCCGAAGGCAACGGTTGGGGGCCACCCCAACACCGCGGGAGTTTGGAAGGATCCATGGGGAGACCCGGGGATTAGACGATGTACCTAAAAGGGGTAAGCTGGCACATTCAAAAGGACTTCTCGGGTTTGCAAAGGCTGTGAGTCGGAGTCGCCGAGGCCCTGGGGGACATGGTAACGAGAGTCTCGAGATTGGGAGAAGATGAGAATATCGTCAAGTAACGATCACACAGCATAGAGTAGGCCGAAAGATCTCATTGACAAAGTTCTGAAAACTGCTGGCGCTTTTGAGGGGCCCGAAAGGCATACCAAATACTCAAAATGGCCGCCCCGCGTATTAAATGCCGTTTTCCATTCATCCCTTTCCCCAATGGGGATTAAATTGTAGGCCCGCGTGATCCATTTTGGGAAAAATATTTTCGCCCCACGAGGGGGGTCAAAGTTTTCGAGTAAAGGGGCAAAGGGTAGGGGTTTTTTATGGAAATTTTTTTTTCAAGCCCCGATAGTCGTGGGGGCCGGAGAGCCCCTCTTTTTTCTCCATGAAGAAAACCCGGGGCCCCCCCCAGACAGGACTTCGGAGAAATCCTTTGCGGAGGTTCTCTTGATTCTCAGACATCGCCTTAGTTCCGGACGGAAAAGGGGGTAAACCCGGCCCTCTGGGAGGATTACAGCCGGTTGCAGGTAAAATGGGACAGTCATACCCCCGGTGTGGAGGAAGCGTTTTCGGCCTGTCTTCCGAAAAACATCAGAAAAAGCCCCCGTGGGGTAGGTAGACCGGGAGGAGGCTTGGCAACTTGGGGGACGACCAGAGGAGCGAGTTGCGGTTTAGACAGGCAACGTGAGCGACACGGGGAAAACCCCCAACGCATGACTTCACCGGTCCAATCCAAGGGGGGGTTTTGGTTGCAGCCATGGGGGGCCCAGAAGAATTTGAGGAGGATGAGGCAGGACAAGAAGTTGCAAGTTTCCTTTGTAAAGGGGCCCCATCTGCAAAAAGAGGGGGGCCCGACGGAAGCGGATAGGTTCTTAAAGGCTTTCGCCACTGACCGAGGAGACGAACATAGCTGAACGGAATCACAGGGGGGACGAAAAATGGTCACAAGTTCGTGGTTATGAAGTTTCCGCCATCCTGAGTCAATAAAGGCGGGGGCCTGAAGGTGCTGTCGGAGAAGCACCAATTAAACGGGGATGGTCAGCGGGGAGAGGCCTTTTTGACACTAGGGTCGCCTTCCCAGAGCCCCAGGTGCAGAAGTTTCCCGGGCGCACCGGCTCCCCCTGAAAAAGGGCCCGAAAGCCCCCCCCAATAAGAAAACAGCTGTTCAGACGACGCTGAGAATTCCCCCTGGGAAGTTGGGGCCCCTTCCCACCCGCATAGTTTCTTCTTCGAGACCACGGGGGGAGGAAGAGGTGACCGCTGGAAAGTGGGGGCCCAAACGGGGGGAAAAGGGGTGGACGGTGGTTTTCGTTGAAAGCGGAGCTCTTGTTGCCTTTCGGCGAAGCGAATATCCACTCGGGGGGTAATGGATTTGGCACCAAAGCACTGGTGATCCGGGGGGCGGGGGCTCATCCTTGATTTGCCCCCGAGGGCCTTGCCAAAATGTGCCACCCAAAGTTGTTATTCCAGTCCCGCTCCAAGCGGAGTGCGAAACTGAAACCCAATCTGACCGCTGTGGTGTCGCCTGCGCACCGGGGCAGCGCTGGGCAGCCCAAGAAGTCGGCCTGGTTCTCAAACTGTGCGAACCCCCCAAAGGTTTTGGAGGTCCAACCCAAAGGCTTCTCAGACAAGGATGATTTTGAAGGCCCCCTTGGTCGTCTGTAGGGAAATGGTTTTTCCCATCACTCGAGGTGGATGGAGCCTGGTGTGAACCCTTGCACTTTTGGATTCCATCGTAGGAGAGGGAAGCGGCAGATGCAAAAGGGTCCCAAGGGGCGGTTTAGCAAAAAGGTTTCCGGAGCAACGAATTCAGGTGCGAGGCCAGCCGGGGGAGGCAGACGGGCGCAAGGGTTTTGCATCAGGCCGCTAGTGGTCGTGGTTACTCGCTGGGCGCAGTGTATGACGTCCCGGAGATCAGGCAGGGGGTACCCCGGCGGAATCCATCCATTCTGTCTGTAAAGGGGGAGTGGATTCGGGGCCCAAAGCAACGTGATGCTAAGCCCCCCAGGGAATGGAATTAAGTGCCCCCGGTTTTCACCAGACCCGCTGCAAAAGGGGGTGACTTGCTGCGGCGGAGGCTACCCGGGCATTACCCCGATGTACTTGCTTCGATGGGGCCGGGGGACCGGGGGGGTCAAAGCTAATCCGGAGTAGTCGGGGACAGGCAGAAGGTCAGGCAGGCAGAAGGTTGTAGTAGAGGGCAGACGGGCGGGCAGGCGGGGAAAAGGCAAGGGGGGAAAAGTAAACAAGGGAAGTACACGGTAATCAGACTGAATCCCTACTCTAAACGCACCCCAAAAAAAAACCAACGATGGGAGGAAGTGCTGGGGCGGATACCTTTATTTAAAAAACCAGCCCCAAAAATTTTTGACCATTTTTGGGCGTGGTCCTTTTAAAATTTAGAGAAGTTGGCAAACCACGCGCCCAAAAAAAGCGGGCCACGCGCCGGCAGCCAGGGCGGTTACAGGAGCGCGGGGGTAAGGGAGCGGCGCCGTGCCGGGACAGCAGAGGGAGGTGCGGGCGCCGCCGCACCGACCCCCTGCAGAGGGGGACGGCGCGGGGGGAGGGGGCCCCCGACCCCTGACATAGACCTGAAGATAAAAAAGGTTAGGGTTGGGGGCACCTGGGAATAGTGACCCAAAATAATAAATTCCATTTTTCCCTTTAAAAAGCTTTTTCATGGAGCCACAAAAACCTGAATTTGAGGAAAAGGGTAATTTTCCCGCTTAGAGAGGCACTAAAAAATTATTGATGGGAAAGGTGTTTAAAATAGCAGAACAAAAAATAAATGGGGGGATCTTTAAAAAATCCTAGGCCCCCACTGTGAGAGTACATACCATATGGGAAAAAAATAATTAAAACAGGAAAAAACCCAATGTGGATCAACAGAGATGTAAAGAGGCAATAAAAAACAAAAGAACGTTTAGCTACTAAAACAGAAGGGCAGTGAAGAGGCTAAGAAATATAGGGAAGAAAATAAAGTGGTAAAAAAAAGATAAAGGCAGCAAAGTGGAGGGCGAAAGGTATTGCAAAAGAAAGTAAAAAATAACCCAAAAATTTTTTAAAATTATAAATAGTAAAAAAGATTAACAAAAAGAAAATGTTGGCCCTTTTTAAAAAGTACAGAGGGGGAGAATAGAGGGCGATAGAAAAAAGCAAACCTATTAAACAATTTTTCTCCACTGTTTTTACCGAGGAGGAGAGCTTCCCGTTGATGAGCAAAGGGGGAGGTAAATTCCAACTTTAAAGTTTCTTGTCTAACCCAGGGAAAAAGTGAGTCCCCTTGGAAGATTAAAATAGACAAATCCCCCGGGCCTTACGGTATACACCCCCGGGGTCCTAAGAATTAATTTTAAAGTGTTTGATAGGCCCCCTTTTTTAATTTCAGGATGTCTAATAAGGGGTAGCCCCCAAAAGGGTTGGGCATAGCAAAAAGTGGGCCAAATTTAAAAAGGGGGGTCAAAAAGGGATCCGGAAACTATAGGCCGGGTAATTTAATCTGTTGTGGGTAAAATGTTTGAAGCTTTTCTTAGAGATAGCATCTCGGGGTTTCATGAAAATAAATGTTAAGCCGTTCCCGCATTTGGTTTATGAGGATCGGTCCTGTCAGATAATTCATCGCTTTATGAGGAGGTTAGTTCCGACGGTCAGGGTGAGGGGATGGTGTCATTTAAAATTTTGGGTTTTTCTAAAGCATTTTTACGTTCCACACAAAAGGTTTGGGAAAGTAAAATTGGGAAGCTTGGATGGGGGAAAAAAGTGTGCAAAGGGGGTAAAGCAATGGCTCCTGATAAAAAAAAGGGTAGTAATTAAAACCCCCAATCAGACTGGATCCTGTTACTGTGGGGGTACCCCAGGGGTCAGTATTGGGGGCCCCTTTTCCTCTTTATATTTTTATAAATGATTTACACATGGATTGCACAAAAAAATATCGATCTTGGGAGTGATTCAAAACTCTGTAAAGGAATCCACACAATAGAGGATAATGGTTAAAACAAAAAGGGTCGGATACGTTTGGGGGACCTGGGCAAAGAAGTGGCAGATGGGTTTAAAAACAGATAAATGCAAATTAGAATGGGGAGCAAAAATCCTTTTCGATTACATGTTAAATGGGGAAAAACATGGGGAAAAATACATGGGAAGGAAATTGGGGAAACCTAGTGGACAGTAAATTTAAATGTAGCAGCCAGTGTCACAGCAGCTGCCAAAGGGAAAAAGGATCAGGGGTGTATTAAAAGGGCATAGAGGCCTTAGGAAATTATTCTCCCCCCTATACAAGTCCTGGGTTTGCCCCACATGGAATATTGTGTACAGTTTTGGGCCCAGTGCACAGGAAAGACATTGTAGAGCTGAACTGGAAAAGGCGGGCAACAAAAAATTTAAAAGGGTGGGTGGACTACAATATCCAGAAAGTTAGCAAAATAGGGTATTTAGTTTAAGAAAAAACGGCTTTGGGGGGGCATAATAAATATGTTTAAATATATTTTAAAGGGGCCCAAAATGAGATCTCGCAAAAAATTTTTTTTAAAATAGGCTGTATCTAGAACAAGGGGGCATCCTCTATGTTTGGGAAAAAAAGTTTTTTATAAACATAGAAAGGGATTCTTTACTGTTAGAGGGGTGAGACTGCGGAACTCTCTGCCAGAGGAAATTGTCATGGTGAATTCACTAACAGAGTTCAAGAAGGGCTTGGATGCATTTCTGGAGAGTGATAACATAACAAGTTATAGTGACTAGGATTCTGAAGAAGGGTCTGGATACATTTCTAGATGTAATATAACAAGTTATAGTGACTAGGATTCTAGAGGGGGGTCGTTGATCCAGGGATTTATTCCGATTGCCAGATTGGAGTCAGGAAGGAATTTTTTCCCTAACATGAGGTCAATTGGCTTCTACCTCATGGGGGTTTTTGCCTTCCTTTGGATCAACACTTTAACACTTTAGCAACACTTTATGAATGGGCCGAACTGGATGGACGTATGTCTTTTTTCGGCCTGACAAACTATGTAACTATGCAACTATGTAACAGTACCTCGCCACTGTGAGGCTTCAAGCAGGTTACTCTCAGACCTTAGAGTGTCACGGAGTGTTATCAGCAGGTTGCTACAGAGATACAGAGAGATACTGGAAGAGGCACAGAAAGGCAAAGAAGTGGACATCCTTAGGCTACATCACACAATGATGACCGCTTCATTGTAACCAATGCCCTGCGGAACCGGATGATGGATGCCACACAACTCCAGGCACATTTAATTAGTCAAGCGTCACGTCAGACCATTCGTAGCCGTTTACAGCAGCGTGGTGTTGTCTTGATTTCATGATGTCAAAATGTGAACAGCATGATGGGGAGGACTGTTTACATTGTTTAAATGCCAATTCATTTTGATCCCCTAAATTTATTGGGCGATTAGGGATCAAACACTTTTTGAAACACTGAACATTCCCATCTTGTCCTTCAGGTATCTGGAAACTGCATCCAAGGAGCATCCAGACTTGTGCAAATCCACAATACTCTTCCTGAGATTTTGGCTGATTTCTTTAGACTTTCCCATGATGTTACACACAATGGTGTGCATTAAAAAATACATCCACAGCTGTGTCTCTAACTAACTCAGATGTTGAAAATAAACTTATCAGAAGCTTCCAAAGACATGACATTATTATATGGACTGTCCCAAATTGTTTAAAGTCACAGTAATCCTAGTGTATGTAAACTTTTTACTGTGCAGAAAGTAATAAAAATGCCAAATGAGGGCTTTTTTGTGGGGACAAGATGTACTTTTATATGATGTCATTGACCGTGCCACAGAAGGTAATTGGAAACCCAAAAATATTGTAAGTGGGTGAAATGTAAATAAACCTTCTTATGCCATGTTTGTGGGGATTTGTTTTTATGTTGTCCACTCTTTGTTATAAATGATGTTTTATATGTATTCTTAAGGTCGCTATGATTTTGTTATGTTTTAGTTCTTCGAAAAAAAAAAAAACAATCAAGACATTTCTGTCTCCCAGCTTTGCACTGCTGTAAAATTTTCTTCCACCAATAACTTTTTATTTCTCTGCCTATGGACTTAAGCGAGTGGGCATCTTTTGTGGGCCGCAGTGCAGTTTTTATTGGTATCATTTCGGGATACATGCGACTTTTTGAACACTTTTTATTACAGTTTTTGGGATGTAAAATGACCAAAAAAACACAATTTTGGTATTTGGAATTGTTTTCCTTCCACAGTGCTCAGCACATGGGATAAATGAGGTTATACTTTAATAGATCAGACATTTACAGACACAGCGCAACCAATTATGTGTAACTTTTTTATTTTTGTTATTTGTTTATTTGTAAAATGGCAAAAGAGGGGTGATTTAAACTTTTAATATTTTTTTATACTTTTAAAACTTTTCTTTTTTTTACTTGTACAGGCAGTCCCCTTAGGATACTTGACCACTAGGGGGCTCGATGAACATCCTTTTATAAGCAACGCTGACACTATACCATAATGGTGATTATATTTATTTCTACCTGGGGCAGGAAGTAAAAGAAGCGTTAAAGGGGGATTGGTTTTTATGATAAAGATCTTGCAAAAACAAGTCACTTTGCAATATGTGTCTATTAGCAGTATCCTACCTATTTCTATATATCTCCTCTTGTATGGATTGCATCAGCTCCTCAAGTTGCTATAGCTACAGACCTGTTTGATCTATCCTGATAGGCTGCCAGCACTGGTTGCTATAGCTACAGACCTGGCTTCTACTGCAGCCTAGTGGAAGCCAGTAAACACACCACTGAATTGAAAGTGAAACCAAGAAAACAGGACTGAGGTAAGATGAATCAATGTAGTGAGACAACCACTTTAACATGAGGGTTATGGAAGCCATGGCAACTGATTGGCACCCCAGTAACTTAAACTGAATGTGCTGGGCAATGGGAAGCCAGTGTAGAGATTGGCAGAGAGGAGAGGCAGAGGAGTATCGAAGAGAGAGGTGGATAAAATGGGCAGCAGAGTTGAGGATGTTTTAGAGGGGTGCAAGAGTTCTAGATAGGAGGCTCCAGAGAGGATGTTGCAGTAGTCTAGGCGGAGGATGACAAGGGCAAGGACCAGCATCGAAGTTAAGGAATGAGCGGATTCCAGAGATATTTTTCAGGTGGAGGCCGCAGGCAGAACTGAGTGCTTGGTTTGAAAGACAGAGAGGAGTAAAAGGTTATCCCAAGACAGTGGACTTGAGGGACCGGTGAGAGAGTGGAGCCGTTGACAGTTATAGAGAGATCAGATGGGGGTCAGTGAAAAGATGATGAATTCAGTTTTCTCGACATTTAGTTTAGCAGAGGTCAGAAGAAAAGTGAACGCCATAAAAACAAAATCCCCATGTAACGGTGGGCCTACTAAATGGCAGACCAGAGATGTGGATCCTCTGGACCACTGCAAGCGACACGTGAGTCGCGGGGACACCCGTTACACCCCACAAACATGGAGCAAGTGCATTTTTTTCACATTTCAACCCACTTTGAATTTTTTTGCAGTTTCCCAGTATATTCTATGGTACGGTCAATGATACTATTAGAAAGTACATCTTGTCCCCAAAAAAAGTCCTCATATGTCAACAGAAAATAGAAAAAGTTATGGCTCTTGGAAGGTGGAAAGTAAAAAATGAAGAGCCATATTATTATGACCGGTATTCCCGTTTCATTGATTAGAATTAAAGGGGTTGTCTCACTACAGACAATGATGGCATATCGCTAAGATATGCCATCACTGTCTGATAGGTCCGGGTCCCACCTCTGGGATTCACACCCATCTCCTAAACGAGCGCTGAAACCTCTCTGTTCTGAACAGAGAGATGGCTGGTACTCTTCCATAGACTTGAATAGGAGTTCCGAGTTTAGCTGAGAAGCGATGCTGGACTGTAATTGGAACTCCCGTTCATTCTATGGGAGAGTCCCAACCTGCTCTCCATTCAGAACAGAGAGGTTTCAGGGCTCGTTTAAGAGACAGATGCAGGTTCCAGAGGTGGAACCCGCACCTATCAGACAATGATGGCATATCCTAGTGATATGCCATCCTTGTCTGTAATGAGACAACCCCTTAAAACATGTAGGCAAAGGTAAATAAGGACTACTACCAAATACATTGCTGTCCTGATTTTGCTTCTCTTCAGAGTTAGGTGCAGATGTTATCTCCTGCTTTTGTATACAAGCTTTCCTAGTTACTGGCCACTTCTCTCTGTTCTCAGCAGTGGCCGGGATGTGGATGTCACATTGAAGCTGGTTTACATTACTGACTGACAAGCCTTAACCCTTTGAGCTCTTAAAGCTTGTGCACTACAGTTTATAAACCTCCAGCACTCATGTCACTTTAACGTGCTCAACAGGGTAAATAGTAATAGCGGAGCTGAGATGTCAATCACTGGTGCAGACCAGCTGAACAGAAAATGGGAGCCTGTAGCTGGCTGTGGCTCTGTGAAACAGTGTGGTGAGACAACCCCTCTAAAGCTCTGTTCACACTGCTGTAAAGATTTCCATTAGAACAGAAACAATAACTGCTTTGTCAAACCCATTAAACGATAAGCCTGTTAGTGACTTAAAATAGTGTCCACCTGGGACTCTTGTGGTAGCCATGCTGCACTATTCTGCCCACTACATTTCACAGAACAGAGGACCTTGACGGTAGTGTGAATAGAGCTTTAAGGGTATGTTAACACGGCTTAATTGCGGGGCGTACGGTATGCCCCGCAATTAAGCCGGGTGTTCGTGGAGTCGCGCTGAACAGCGCGTACTTCCGCGACGTGGGAGGGGGGGGGGGAAATGACATGCGTTACTCGCGGCGCGAAAGCGCCATGAATAAGTGACATGTCCCCAAGCGTATAATACAATCGTATTGTACGAGCGGGAAGAGAAGGCGTAATCCATCGTTCTCTATGAGAACTGTGGATTACCGTAATTATGGGGCGCATTTTGCTCCTATTAGAGCGCAGTACGCCGCGAAATACGTGCCGAAATGCGTCCCAAAATCAGCCGTGTGAACACAACCTAAGTCTACATATATTATGAAAGTCAGCTCTGTCACTTGATGAATACCAACGGCGCCATATCCCAGTGACTTACAACCAGGGCCGGATTGACGGGTAGGCAGAGGTAGGCGATCGCCTAGGGCGCCTACCTCTGCCTGTCACTTTGGGGCGCAGGCAGGGGCCCCGAACCTCGCCGGGCTCCAGGCCGCTGCCGTGGGCCTGGAGCACTTCGGTCTCTTTGAGGGCTTCTGCGGAGCAGAGAGCGAGCGCTCCCTGCTCCGCAGACAGTGTCGGACCGGCTCACCAGAGGATCGCTGGATCCTCCGGTGTGCCACGGGTCCGACACAGCGGGGCCGCAGGGTCCTCATAGCGCTAAGGACCCGCCGCGGCCCCGTGCGGCACAGCTGGGCAGCGTCGTGATGAAGTGAGGTCATCGCGACGCTGCCTCTCCTCAGACGCACAGCCGTCATAGGCAGTGCGCCAGAGGAGCTACTGGAGGAGCGTCGCGCGTTGGACTGAAGAGGAGCGCGCGGTAGGGAAGCAGGTAAAGTGAGTATTAATGTTGTTTTTTTTACCTGCTGAGTGCCCCTATATACCTTCTGAGTGCCCCTATATACCTGCTGAGTGTCCATATATACCTGCTGAGTGCCCCTGTATGCCTGCTGAGTGTCCCTGTATACCTACTGAGTGCCCCTGTATACCTGCTGAGTGCCCCTATATACCTGCTATTGTCCCTATATACTTGCTGAGTGCCCCTCTATACCTGCTGAGTGCCCCTATATACCTGCTGAGTGCCCCTATATACCTGCTGAGTGCCCCTATATACCTGCTGAGTGCCCTTATATACCTGCTGAGTGCCCCTGTATACCTGCTGAGTGCCCCTATATACCTGCTGAGTGCCCCTGTATAACTGCTGAGTGCCCCTATATACCTGGTTGGGTGCCCCTAGAGACCTGCCTGAGAGTGCCCCTAGCGATATACCTGCTGAGAGTGCCCCAAGCTTTATACATGCTGAGAGTGCCTCTAGCTATATACCTGCCTGAGAGTGACCTTATATCAAAATACCTGCCTGAGTGACCCTATATTTAAATAACTGCCTGTCTAAGGGGACAATATCTATATACCTGCTTAACTGATGGGGACCTATATATACCTGCCTAATTGAGGGGACATATATACCTGTCTAACTGCAGGGACCTATATAGCTTCCTATCTGAGGGGACGTATATACCTGTCTAACTGAGGGGACTTATATACCTATAAGTAAGGAGTTGCTGGAAATGTGGGGATTATAAAATTTTTGTGTCCATAT
Source organism: Phyllomedusa bahiana (assembly GCA_025379985.1). NCBI lineage: Eukaryota > Metazoa > Chordata > Amphibia > Anura > Hylidae > Phyllomedusa > Phyllomedusa bahiana. The sequence goes on along the minus strand of JAODAL010011141.1, from coordinate 80,659 downwards.
ATGCAGGGACGAGTATTGGCCGGGAGAACTCAGCATGAAGGTGTGAACCGGATGGAGAAGAAACGGGAAAGTGAACGCTGCTGATCAAAAATGATGTCTCCTGTGAGTCACTAAATGTAACTGCAGTGTAATCACTTATATTTCTGCTGAGCCTACATACAACTAGTATCTACCACTGTATGTGTCACTGTATGGTGGTAATATATGTCTGTAGGGCCTGTGTACAGCTGGTAGTCACATGAGATGGTTGCGTTTGGTCAGGGTCTGGCAGGATTATTTGAGCCTTAAGTAGTAATAGTTTGGAGTCTTGGTTTTGTAGGAGTGTTTTTTTTAGTAACAATAATTCGTCTGGTAGATTTGCTCCATGTATCGGTGGATTATTTGGCGATTGTTATTTGTAAGGTATTTCACTGTCATACATAGGTGAGCGATTTTGAAAAAGCAAATTTGTCAGGGCTGATTTTCATTGTGCAGTGACTGCTGAGGAGATGGACAGGATCTATGTGGAATATGCAGAAAGTTAGTGACAGGAAATGGCGCAGGGGCGAGAGGACATGGTGTAGGGGCGAGAGGAATTAGTGTGGGGGGGGTGCAATTTATTTGGGAGCGAGGGGGGGCGCCATTGGCTGTACTTACCTAGGGCACCAAAATGCCTTGTCCCGACCCTGCTTACAACAGGGTCTACTAAATGTGACTGATAGGCTCCAAATCCTCTGACTGCAGTGTGAACACAGCCTTAGTATAGCGCATGTCAGGAGGTTTCCCCGTCTTGTGTGCAGGACGTAGCCCTCGGATGTGATATGAATAAAGGATTTAAGAATTTTTTTTTGTTTAATCCTCAGAGAGCAAAAAGGTCCTACAAGTGAGGGAAAAACAGTTAGACTTTCCCTCCAAAGGAGAGGAAAGTTATTTTTGCAAAGATAAACGGTTATTTTTGCAAAGATAACTGTTACTATTTATGTGAAACACCTCCAGCATCCTACTCCCACCAACAAAATGGCCGAGGTCTTTACTCCACGGCGACACAAATCAGAGTCTCACGTGACCTGCGTGTAGGGGGCGTGGTATTACGGAATGGGCGTGGCTTATATGTGCCTATCTACACCAGGGCGTGGTCACGGCTGCCCCTGTAAAACTAGGCGAGAGCGGGAGGGCGGCCGCTCATTCGGAGAGTGGACGTGGTTGGTTATTCTCTGAGAGCGCGTAACGTCCGGGGCAGCCATGTTGCCAGTGTTTCCGGAGCAGGGGATGGAGGCGGACGGCACTTACGAGCAGGGCTTCGTGGGGATCCGCTTCTGTCAGGAATGGTGAGAGCTGCGCCGGTGTAGTGCTAGCAGAGGACCCTGCGGGCAGCACGTGACTGACCTGTGCACTACAAGTCCCAGCTGGTCCGGGCGGACTGCGGCTTCTTGTGTGGTGCCCCCGACTCTGTACGGCAGTGTCTGTTATACTGTGTGCGCGGCTCTCACCTCTCTGGAAGGGAGACCCAGAATGTGGGGCAGTGCCGACTATATATTTACCTTATGATAGATGAAGGGCGCGTTACCTGCAAGAGGCACAGCCGCTCTGGTCGGGGCTCACTGCGAGATTGTTATAACAAAGGTTTTACCTAATGTTAAGACGTTCACAGCGAGCCTCGCTCATCAGAATTGGCAAGACTGTCCTTGTTACCCCTAGCGTTCCGGTCAGGGTCCCCCCCCCCCCCCCCCTAGCGACGTCCGGGTCCCCCCTAGCAGCGACGTCCTGGTCAGGGTCCCCCCTGGCGGCGACGTCCGGGTCAGGGTCCCCCCTGGCGGCGACGTCCGGGTCAGGGTCCCCCCCTGGCGGCGACGTCCGGGTCAGGGTCCCCCCTGGCGGCGGCGTCCGGGTCAGGGTCCCCCCCTGGCGGCGGGCGTCCGGGTCAGGGTCCCCCCCTGGCGGCGGGCGTCCGGGTCAGGGTCCCCCCCTGGCGGCGGGCGTCCGGGGTCAGGGTCCCCCCCTGGCGGCGGGCGTCCGGGGTCAGGGTCCCCCCCTGGCGGCGGGCGTCCGGGGTCAGGGTCCCCCCCTGGCGGCGGGCGACCGGGGTCAGGGTCCCCCCCTGGCGGCGGGCGTCCGGGGTCAGGGTCCCCCCTGGCGGCGGGCGTCCGGGGTCAGGGTCCCCCCTGGCGGCGGGCGTCCGGGGTCAGGGTCCCCCCTGGCGGCGGGCGGCCGGGGTCAGGGTCCCCCCCTGGCGCGGGGCGGTCAGGTCCCCTGCGCGGCGCCGGGGTCAGGGTCCCCCCCTGGCGGCGGGCGGCCGGGGTCAGGGTCCCCCCCTGGCGGCGGGCGGCCGGGGTCAGGGTCCCCCCCTGGCGGCGGGCGGCCGGGGTCAGGGTCCCCCCCGGCGGCGGGCGGCCGGGGTCAGGGTCCCCCCTGGCGGCGGGCGGCCGGGGTCAGGGTCCCCCCTGGCGGCGGGCGGCCGGGGTCAGGGTCCCCCCTGGCGGCGGGCGGCCGGGGTCAGGGTCCCCCCTGGCGGCGGGCGGCCGGGGTCAGGGTCCCCCTGGCGGCGGGCGGCCGGGGTCAGGGTCCCCCTGGCGGCGGGCGGCCGGGGTCAGGGTCCCCCCTGGCGGCGGGCGGCCGGGGTCAGGGTCCCCCCTGGCGGCGGGCGGCCGGGGTCAGGGTCCCCCCTGGCGGCCGGCGCCCGGGGACAGGGTCCCACCTGGCGGCGGGCGGCCGGTGTCAGGGGCCCCCCTGGCGGCGGGCGGCCGGGGTCAGGGTCCCCCCTGGCGGCGGGCGGCCGGGGTCAGGGTCCTTCTCCGGCTACGTCCAGACGACAAGTGGAATTTACTTAGATTCTGTCAGTTTTCAACAAGTATTTCACATTTATTAGTCACCTTTTCTTTTATCTCCCCACCCTCCCCCTCTCCCCAGTGGATTTACAGTCAGAAACAAGTCTTTCATCTCTGGGGGTTTAGATGCGTCCAAAACTATATGCAAATATTTTGGATGCGTTTTCCATGAGGTTTTTATTCATTCCTATTGACTTCAATAGTACATTTTCCTCCTGAATTCCGGCCAAAGAACAAACATGTACAAAGTTGTTGTTTTTTTTTTTTTTTTTTTTTTTTTAAATATTCAAAACCTATCAACAAAAAACACTGTGTACGGACTACAAGGTGGACTTTCTATGGAGGTCAATGGGGATGATTTACTTTTGGTTTTAGATAAGAATTTAAGTCGGAATGCGCAGGGACGGAGCCTTCTATTGCTCTGGAAAAATGAAAGCTCTGATTGGTTGATACAAAGGAAGTCTTCCTCTTGGGCAAGGTTCACACGTCTTATTCACGGCGTAATTGCGGGACGGATTTCGCCTGCAATTACGCCGTGTGCGCGGGGGGAGGGGAGGGTGCCTATAGACCTTCATTATTCTTAGCGCGTATGCGCCGTGAATAATTGACATGTCACTTATCTCCGCGCTCACGAGAGGTGACATAATCCATAGTTCTCTGAGAACTGCTGATTACTGTAACGACTGGGACGGATTTCAGCCCGTAATTCGCACAGTACGGCGCGAAATACGGAACGATATCCGTCCCAAAATAAGCAGTGTTAACATTGAAAAGCGAGGCCCAGTGTGTTTATCACCAGGGCTGGAGTCAGTAAGCCAAAGCTCCAAATCCTTCATAAATGGCACATGTCTAAGTGATAACTTTCTGTAGTAAAATGGTAACATCAGACTTTTTCTCACCTTCTGATACAATAATCAAGCTATTTAGGTAGAACATAAGATATATTTATTGGATGTAGCTTGTAGACACAAAACTTTAATAAATTGTAAATATACAGTTTTCAACAAAACCGTCCAAAACACAGTTGTGGCGTTTATGAATTTGTTCTGAGAAATAATATTGCCTCACATCTGATCTCATTTTTTCCAGGCTAGAGAACGGCCTCTCTACACTAACTTGGGTTTCTTTGTTCGATGCCGTGGTTAAAGAGGTTTCCACCATCCACATTTTTTACTGAAAGTATGCTACAGTGGCTAAAAAAATGGAAATTTAATACTGTCCTCTGTAGTGGCTCCACTTCTTCCAGCGACTCCACTGCCGGACTTCTCCCTGGGGGTTGTTTCCCAGTTGCTCCGTACTCCAGCTGCTGATTGGCTACAGAGCTCATGTGCCATTCTCTGCTATCACTGTTTGGCACCTTCAGTTCTGATCACTGCAGCCAACTGTGCCTGAAGGCAACATCCAGGAGGAGGAGGATTGGCAGTGGTATTGCTGGAGCAGAGGTCAGCACAGAGGTGAGGATTTTGCTTTCACCTTACTTTCAATTAAAGCGGTTCTGCCACAAAGCAAAATCCCACACTGAGATGGCTGCGCTTTCGCAGCTGCAGGTCCATGGAAGTGGCAGATTTACCCGAGCACACTCGCTCGGCTATTTTTGTGTAATTCTTTTCTGTGGCAGCTACAAGTGTGGTCAGATTCTGGGTCACCGCGGCTGGCTCGTAGCGCGCTAAGAGCCGGCCTCAGAAGGGGATTTCGCTTTGTGCCAAAACCCCTTTAATAATGTGGGAGTGGACAGACCCTTTTATATTAAAGGGGTATTCCCATCACCTGTCGCTAGTCCCAGAGAACAGAAGGGTAGCAATAATACAAGTTTAGAACAGCACCGAATGTCCTCTGCTTCCGTTCATGCAACACTTTCCATGCACCAGACCGCCAAAAGATGAGGAAGGCCCTTCCCTCATATCCAGATATAGACAGAAAAAATGCAGAATGGCGTCAGCATCAGTGTTCTTTATTGCAAGATCCCAGAGTACAAAACATAGCAGCAATGTTTCGACTCACAAACAAGTCTTTGTCAAGCTCAAATAAAGTGTCAAATACATCAACATATATACATACAAGGTGGTGCACACAATGTGTCATAAACCAAACACAGCTAAATGTTCGGTCACTAACCAATAACATAAGTGTAGATTCTCATATCCACCAATAGTGATCCTAAATATATAATGGGCATAAAATAACACCAATAGAAACTATATGGACATACCAGATGAGCGGGATCACCGAACATACATCCTCTGTCTCACTATGTTATGACATGTACGGCCATTCATAAGGATGTAGTGTATTTTGCGCTTGGATACGGGCACTGAGCATGCGCGATTGAGCGCTGAAGCCGTTTCGACTTGGTATGGACACGAGTCTGCGCAATAGCGCGATGAGTGAATCTGGAGTTCCTGTCATGCGCATTGAGGATTTGAAGACGCCGAGGATGTATGTTCGGTGATCCCGCTCATCTGGTATGTCCATATAGTTTCTATTGGTGTTATTTTATGCCCATTATATATTTAGGATCACTATTAGTGGATATGAGAATCTACACTTATGTTATTGGTTAGTGATCGAACATTTAGCTGTGTTTGGTTTGACACATTGTGTGCACCACCTTGTATGTATATATGTTGATGTATTTGACACTTTATTTGAGCTTGACAAAGACTCGTTTGTGAGTCGAAACGTTGCTGCTATTTTTTGTACTCTGGGATCTTGCAATAAAGAACACTGATGCTGACACCATTCTGCATTTTTTTTGTCTATATCTAGAGAACAGAAGGGTGGCCATGCTTGCACTGCTCTGTCCACACTCTATGGGAGCTCTGAATACAGCCTGACAAGTGAGCTCAGCTGTTGTAGGAAATCCTGAAGCGTTAAATGCAGAGAGCCGCACGAGCCCGGCCTCCCCTCTGACTCGGCACTGGCATAAGCTCGGTAATGGGAATACCACATTGATAACAGCAGCCACCAGGTTATATGGCCATGAAGTGATTTCCTAGCTATTGCTTTGGGAGGTGAGCTGTCAGTCACTCGCCTGATAACACAGGCTTGACTTCTGTGCCCGCCAGGGCTGTGGAGTCGGCCAGCTGAAGCCCCGACTGACTCCTCAATTTCCCAAACCTCCGACTCCCTCATACACGGCGCATGTTTAAGTGATAACTTTACTGTAGTAAAATGGTAACATCAGGCTTTTTATCACCTTATGATGCAGTAAACAAGCTATTTAGGTAGAACAGACACTGACGAGAACAAGGGTAACAATGTTTTGATCTTTTGAACACTTGTGGGTAGAGTTGAAGAAAAAGCTGTGTTTGTATCCAAGTCCAGTCTGCACCAACATTGGGAATGTGTAGAAGAGATCTGGGATCAGATTTTAGTCAAGACCTGCTTGAATCTGATCCAGAGCCCCGAAGGATTCAGGCAGTATTGAAAACCAAAGGTGGATTCCCCAAATACAAACAAAATAATAAAAATTAACACTTTGATTTTTAGGAGCAAAACATTAACAATCCAGTTACAGGAAAGAATCTGCAGAACTAAGCAGATGCTAAATACTTGCAAGTCAAATTTATGTTTAAGATAGGTAGGATGACTTTATATAAAATTACAGTAGCCTCGTGTACAAAACTGTAGTAGCTGGTGAGATATGGAGCCTGAAAATCACACGTTCAAAACATTGTTACCTTTTTGCTTGTCAGTGTAAAATATATTTATTGGATATGACTTTAGAACACAAAAAAAAAGTAAATATGCAAAACACTGCAGGAACATTTGTGGAGTCTTTGAATTTGTTCTGAGAAATAGTATTGCCTCCATCAGATCCTGCATACATGACCTCCCATCTGATCTCATTATTTCCAGGCTAGAGAACGGCCTCTCTACACTAACTTGGGTTGGGGGCAAAGCGGTGACCACAGAGGCAACATCTCTAACAATGTCAGGGTATAAAGGAATTGCCTCGGCCACAGTCGGTTTTGATGAATGGTTGAACTCTTCTACTTCTTTGAAAGCAGGTGAAAAATTTTGCTGAAATCTGTTTGCCTTGGGAGCAGAATCTCTTCCCCTGGGGCAGCGCTTTGCCTGCTCCATGTCATCAATTACACTCCTCATGTGATAAGGCTGAAGATATGGGAGCAGTAGCACTGGCCCGACCCAACACCTCTTGCTCTTTGCACTGCAACGAACTAACTGGAGCAACTAATTTTATATTTTGGGAGTCGGAGTTGGTCCATTTTATGACGACTCCGACTCTTGCAAAATAGGCTCCGACTCCACAGCCCTGGTGCCCGCGTCATCGCTATGCTATACGTTTATGGCATTAGGCTTCCAGCGCTGTAATGCTGTGTTCACACCCGGCTGAGTTGTGGAACGTTTCCACAAGAATTTCGAAAAAATCTGCAGCTAAACTTGTATATTCTAAAGAAAAAAAACTATACCCATCCTCCCCTCTTCCTCTGGTGCTGCTGTGACTGTGCCTTCGCTGGTCTTCGTATACAAGGCTTACGGTGATGATGTTACAGCTACAGACTACCGGAGCCCAACTGTATGGCAACCAGCAGCGGCTCATGGAAGTGTTTTGACAGGGAGGGGAGTAAATCTTTGGGTTTTGTTGTGAATTTTGACTTCCTTATTGAACCTTAGGGTATGTTCACATGGTTTATTGCGGCTGCAATACACCGGGTTATTTATGCTGACAAATAAGCCGTGTGAACATACCCTATGGCTAAGTTCACACGGCTAATTGCAGAGCGTCCAGTACGACAGCCCGCCGGCCCCATAGACATGCATTACTCACGACATGTCTCATCTCCCCGCGCTTCTTATTGTATAGCCAGGGAGAGGAGGCGTAATCCATAGTTCTCTATGAGAACGGTGGATTATCGTAATGACTGGGCCCCAATTTAACCCATGTGAACATAGCCTAATAGTGGAAATCTGCAACAAATCACATCCAGTCTGCATCCAAAGCTGCTACTGTATTCTGCAGAGTTTCCATTTGGTTTAAAAAAATCTACAGCCTGTCTAGAATGAGTGTGGCCTCCATGTACAGTTTGGTGCTAAACGATTAGTGGGGCCACTAATGGCTAATCGGCTATACATGCCGAGTTATGAGCTTGCTATCTGTCAGGCATATAAAGGTCTGTTGACCCATTTGGTTTATGACTTGTGGTTATTACTGGGGCGTAAGCTGAACATACTCCTGCAGACATAATGTAGCCCGTTCCTTACGACACCTAAACCACTTCAGGGAATTTTGGAGAAGTGACATAGGGCATTCACAGGGTGTAAGACCCTAATTCGTGATGAAGCATTTTGGATGCCATGATTGCTGCTGCCTTAGCGGTTATGGGAACACTTAATATTATACTGCTCCATTATATTGTGTCGGTATAGTAAATTATCCTCATCGGATCTATTCCTGATGTATAGCTTAAAGGAGTATCTCAATTATTCTGTTTGCCTTTTTTGTAATGAAGTTGTTCAGATGTAGTAACCAGCTTTTTTTCCCCTCATTTTTAGTAACAACATGTTGTACCCTAAAGAAGACAAAGAGAACCGGATTCTCCTCTATGCGGTAAGATCTGTGGGAGACCTGTGATGTACTGACCCATACAGTCTGTGTAATATTGCATGGATTTCATACATACCCTTGCGGCTAGCCCCCTATTCACGTGTGTATGATCTGATGCAGCTCAGGCTCCATCAGAGAGATAATGCTGGATTTGTTACACGATGGGCACAAAACGGCACTAGGCAGTCCCATTGACTACAATTGGGTCTTTTGGTTTCCATCATGGTGTCTGTCATTGTAGTGGAAAATTAGCGCTGTATGCTACTACTCCCTTCAGTAACTTCCTTTTCAATTTTCAATCTCTTTTCAGTGTCGAAACTGTGACTACCAGCAAGAAGCAGATAACAGCTGTATATATGTGAATAAGATCACACATGAAGTAGAGTGAGTATTTTAGTGATGAGTGATAGATAAATTTTTTACTGGCCAAGGGAGTAATATATAATAATATATAGCCAAGTTCTGGCCATAAGCTTCATATCTCTGACAACCAGGATTGCTTTGCAAAATATGTCAGAAATTCTATATACAATCAGTGATCATGGCATCCAAATAAAAATCCAGGATCAACTCTGGTTTCGTGACATAGAGCCTCTGCAGTTGGCTTGTGTTTCAGGTATATGGCCTTAAACAGGTTTTCTCACTACATTGATTAGCATTAACCCCTTCATGCAGTAGGATGTACCAGCAGGTCCTGATTGCATGTTAGTTACTGCAATTTCACGTGACGGTACATCCTGGAGATCGTTCAGCTCCTAAATGGAGCTGGCACGATCGGCGCATGAAGTTGGCTGTATGTTGCAGCGGACTCCCTGCGCTGTCGGTGACAAGCAGGTTCCAATGGCTTCTAAGACAGCCCTGGATATCTAACAAGACCTTCCTGAGCGGTCTGTGATGTTACCACCCTGATGACTGACCGTCACCATGGTGATGACCGTTCATTCATACACTGTAGTACTGCATGTAGTACTGTTCTGTATGATCAGGATCCCTGTGAGGACAAGTGAAAAGAAAAACATTAAACACAAAAAAAAATGTAGAAACACACACACTACCCTTTTCCCATTACAATAAACTAATGGAACCAAAAAGATAAAAAATAAAGTACACATATTTGTAGTTGTCGTGTCCGTAACGACCCAGCTTACAAATGTCACATTATTTAACCCGCCCCATGAAGATGTACCAAAAAAAGGTGACAGAACTGCGATTCTTGTTCATCCCGCTGCACATAAAATAGAATAAAAAGTGCAGCTACATAAAAATCTATATAAAATGGTTGTCGCCATAATCGACCGACCGAGCGAAAATAACATGTCACAAACATTGCACGGTGAGCACAGTTAAAAATAAAAAATATTACCAAAATTGCTGCATCTTCTTCTGCCCTCAAAAAAAAAAAAAGTCATTTCCCCTGAAAAATTGTACCAGTAAAAATGTCAAGAAAGAAGACAGACGGCTCATCTCCTCCTTACAGTCACTAACCTCCCAGGTGTAACACAGCTGAGGAAGCCAACCCTCGTATCCAGTACAAAACAAAATAGCCAGCTCGTTCACCTAAGAGGCAAACAGGATAGATGATATCGTTAAATCTCCAGAATTTTATTCCTTCATATTAAAAGATTGTGAAACAATCACATATGGCATGACAAAAAATGGGAGACTCCATCCAAAGCGTGTGCTGTAAGCCAGAACACCAACGCATTTCGGGTCACATGACCCTTTGGCTATGTTCACATGGCAGTAATTGCGGATGTATTTCGCCTGCAATTACGCCGCGCCGGGGGCGCAGCCTGCCGGCCCCATAGACATTGATTATTCACGGATAAACGCCGTGAATAATTGACATGTCACTTCTCTCCATGCTTGCCGTATTGTTCGAGCGGGGAGAGGAGATGTAATCCATAGTTCTCTGAGAACTGTGGATTACTGTAATGACTGGGACATATCTCGCCCCGTATTTAGCGCAAAATACAGGGCGAGATATGTCCCATTTTAATCCGTGTGAACATAGCCTTACTCATGGTATGCCCATGATCTCCACCTACGGACTTTAAAAAGCCATCAGTACATTATTCATTAAACATGTCTTCCATCACTAACGTGAAATTCAACTAACATTAATACTAGTACAAAAACTCATAAGCATCAAACTTTAAAAGACTTAACAGCAAATACGCACAAGACACATCAATATTCATACAAAATGTTCTGCCTGACATTTAAACCCTGCGGTACACGCGTTTCTAAATTAAAGATCCACTACGCCTCCTGGGCTAATAGTTTCTTAGGCATATTTCCTCCCCTGGGAGAGTGTTGGATCTTTTCAGTGGCCACCACTGAGAAGTCTTTGAAGTCCCCATGATAGGTGTTGGAAAAATGTTTAGAGACAGCTGAAGATGTGAACGTGTCCGGTTTAGACGCATCAGATAGAGGTCTCCTAATCCGGACTTTTAAGAGGCTCTGTTGTGCAGCCGACATAATAAAAATGTCAACTTATCCTGCAAAAAACAAGCCCCTACACAGTTCCTTACACAGAAAAATAAAGTAGTTATGTCTCTAAATGTTTGTGTAAAAGCAGTAAAACATAAAAATATACAAATTAGGTATCGCTGTTATAGTATCAACTTGCTGAGTAAAGCTAGCATGCAATTTATACCGCATGGTGACCACTGTAAAAAAAAAAAAAAAAAACATTAACAGGTTTGCTGTATTTTTTCAAAACACGTCACAAAAACCTTGATAGACAATATAAGCATCATCATAAGTTATGGCTGCTGGATTATGATAATATAGAAACTGTTTTTTTACAAATGTATTTCTTTCATGTAATAGTAATAAAACATAAACTAAAGATTTATATACTTGTAATTGTACGGCCCAGCATAGTAAAGTTATAATGGAATTTATAATGCATGGTGAACGCTGTAAAAATGAAGCCCAAAAACAATGGCGGAACTGTTCCACCCCCATTTTTATGGCCAAATACTAGAAAACCTATGAAACATCTGTGGGCCCAAAACGCACAATACACCTCTAGATGAGATCCATGAAGGGTGTTGAATCCAAAATGGTTGACTTCTGAAAGGTTTTACCTGTTCTGGTACTTTGGGGGCTTCGCAAACGTGACATGGCACCTACCAAAATCTGCGTTCCAAAAGCCAAATAGCGCTCCCTCACTTGTACACCCTGCCATGCGCCCAAACAGCAGTTTACACCCACATATGGTCCTACCGAACTTGGAAAAAATTGTGTAACAACAAATTTTGGGGTCCTTTTTTTCCCCAGGATTCCTTTCAAAAATGAAACCTTTTCAGCTAAAATTGCGGATTGTTGGGGAAAAAAAATAATTTCGTTTCTCCAGCCTAATGCTAAAAAAAAGACACACACCTCCTGCCCTCAAGACAGTGGGTAGTTTTTAAGATGTTAAAGGGGTTTTCTCACCATGCTGTTTGCCTGACCCACAAGCAATTTCCACTCTGTCTCCTGTCTCAGGTTGTGGGTGGTTCTATAGAGGTGATTAGCATATTCAGCTTCTTCCCTGACAAGTAACGGAGAGCTAATCTTCATTAAACAAGTGTCCTTATCTTTAACAGATGCTAATTTTATTAAGAGTTTATTACTTACTTATTACTCTGGAATGAGTCCCATCAGATTGTTTGTGGGCTGAGGTCACTCTCTGCTCTGTCAGCTAATCCGATAAGACTTTCGGACGCTACCATAGCAACCTGCGTGCGCTCAAAAGCACATATGCTGTTATCTCATGACTGAAGTAAAAATCAACTAAGCAATAAATTTGGAAACAGTTTTTAATTGTCCTTACGTGTTGGAATCTAATCTTTGTAGTGAGAAAACCCTTTTAAGAAAAGGCCTTTAAAAACAAGAACTGGAATCTGATTGATGACAACTATTTTATCTACATGGTATCTATGTCTAATGTAGATCAAGTTAAGCAACATTAACTCTGTATTAACAGATGAATGTACTGTTGTGTGGGTTGTTGGTGTCCACACTAATGGCCTCTGGTCCTGTTATTTGATGACCACTCTTCCCTGACCTCCATGCCTTTGTTTTCTAGTGAACTGACTCAAATCATTGCAGATGTGTCTCAAGACCCCACGCTGCCTCGTACAGAAGATCACCCCTGCGCAAAGTAAGTGATGCTCTCCCCTGAACTTCCCACAGTCTGTTTCTGTACTGTGCTGTGAATTCATATATATCGCCTTCTAGTTTGTCATAGCTGTCTGCTATAAATTTGACTTCTGCAGGTGTGGACACAAAGAAGCTGTGTTTTTCCAGTCTCACAGTGCTCGAGCTGAGGTAACCCATCTGTTTTATTCTCTTTTACTGGACCATTAAGTTACAATATATGACTTGTGCCTTGTGGACCTTAAAGGGTCATATTATTGGTGCCAGTTACTATAACTGTTTTCATGTAGCTTTTAACATTGAAAAGCTACTATGATTTACCTAATATAGTAGAATCGGGTATTTCTTGGCACCTATAGGTCATGCTAATTCCTTTTGGCACATGCTGGAAATGGACAAACCATCAATGACATTCATTATATTGTTTAAGGTGTTTGTGGTTTCAAGAAAAAATGTAGTGTAAAAGCAGCACATTTATAACACTGCCTTTATCTGTAACATTGTCCTCACCAGAGCTATAGAATTCACACTGAGAAAACTACACACAAAGTTGAACTCCTTTGATTAAAAAGCAATCACGTGTTTAGACCCCATTGGTGGCTTGTCAGAAGAGCTCACATATTAACGGAGTGTGGGTCATATGCTGAGTTCTGATTTGGAGGGGAGGTGGAGAGGGATTTGAACATAACCTGAGAATATATTTTTTTTTATACGAGAACAATTTTTTTTGTTTATTTTTGAATATTAAGGGCTCATCCCCACGGCAGAGGACAAATACCGGTCGGTTTATCTGACCGATACATGTCCTGTTTTAGTGCCGTCCCCACAGCCGCCGGAGTACAGCTTTTCTCCACGGTTAGCGGAGAAAAGCCCTCACCCTTCACATTGCGTTGTTCATAAACCGTATGGAAGAATGAACATGCACAATGTTTTTCAAACCAACGTTGTACAGTGTTAGCCATATTAAGTAGTAGAAGAGTGAAGAAATCGGGTGTTAATTTTTAGAGGCTAACTGAGTATATTTGATAGTGAGCTTTCGAGAGGATTAGCTCCCTTCTTCAGACAGTGTTATACCTATGGTATAACACTGTCTGAAGAAGGGAGCTGGTCCTCTTGAAAGCTCACTATCAAATATTCTCAGCCTCTAAAAGGTATCACCTGATTTCTTCACTCTTCTACTATGGTCATAAGTATTCAGACCCTTTGCTGTGAAACTCCTATTTAACTCACTGCTGTCCATTTCCTTCTGATCCTCCCTGAGATGGTTCTACTCCTTCAATGGAGTCCAGCTGTGTTTTAATTAAACTGATCGGACTTGATTAGGAAAGGCACACACCTGTCTATATAAGACCTCACAGTGCATGTCAGAGCACATGAGAATCAGGCAGTCTAAGGAACTTTCCAAGGAGCTCGGACACAGAATTGTGGCAAGGCACAGATCTGGCTAAGGTTGCAAAAGAATTTCTGCAGCACTCAAGGTTCCTAAGAGCACAGTGGCCTCCATAATCTTTAAATGGAAGAAGTTTAGGATGACCACAACTCTTCCTCGACCTGGCCGTTCAGCCAAACTAAGCAATCGTGGGAGAAGAGCCTTGGTGAGAGAGGTAAAGAAGAATCCCAAGATCACTGAGGCTGAGCTCCAGAGATGCAGGAGGGAGATGGGAGAAAGTTCCACAAAGTCAACTATCACTGCAGCCTCCAGCAGTCGGGGCTTTATGGCAGAGTGCGGCCGACGGAAGCCTCTCCTCAGTGCAAAACATATGAGAGCCGCATACAGGCTGCAAAAACACATGAAGGATCCCAGACTATGAGAAATAAGGTTCTCTGGTCTGATGAGACGAAGATTGAACTTTTTGGTGTTAATTGTAAGCGGTTTGTGTGGAGAAAACCAGGCCCTGCTCATCACCTGCCCAACACAATCCCAACAGTGACACATGGTGGTGGCAGCATCATGCTATGGGGGTGTTTTTCAGCTGCAGGGACAGGACGACTGGTTGTAATTGAAGGAAAGATGAATGCGGCCAAGTACAGAGAGATCCTGGATGAAAACCTCTTCCAGACGCTCTGGACCTCAGACTGGGCCGAAGGTTCATCTTCCAACAAGACAATGACCCTAAGCACACAGCTAAAATAACAAAGCAGTGGCTTCAGAACAACTCTGTGACCATTCTTGACTGGCCCAGCCAGAGTCCTGACCTAAACCCAATGGAGCATCTCTGGAGAGACTCGAAAATGGCGTCCACCAACTTTCACCATCCAACCTGAGGGAACTGGAGAGGATCTGCAAGGAAGAATGGCAGAGGATCCCCAAATCCAGGTGTGAAAAACTGGTTGCATCATTCCCAAGAAGAATCTCATGGCTGTACTAGCTCAAAAGGTGCTTTTACTCAAAACTGAGCAAAGGGTCTGAATACTTAAGACCATGTGATATAATAAATTTGCAAAAATATCTACTACATATATTTGTTTTGTTCTTTCAAGATGGAGGAGTGGGGGGCAGATTGTACATTAATAAGCAAAAAAATTAACTTTTTTGATCTTACCAAATGGCTGCAATGAACGAGTGAAAAATTTAAAGGGATCTGAATACTGTGTGTATGTATATATGTTGGGTTTTTTTTCTTGCATACATGCAAAGTTAGACATGGCAATTATTTTAAGTCAGGTTTATTAAATATAGAACATTAAAATATAATCACATATAGTAAAAAAAAAACAAAACATGGGGCGGAAACAACTGTTGCTGTGGGGAATGGAGAGATGGCTGTGTGTGTGCGCCTCTGTTCACTTCTATGGGGGTACTGATTACAACTGAGGAAGTGAATGATAAAAGTAAACAAGAGATAATCTTGGCCCTATGGTTTGTTAGTATAAATCATAAAGAAGTCCTGCGAAGAGAACGGATTAATCTGCACCTGATCTGTTTTCAGTTGAAGACTTGGGCTTAACCAAGTAGGTGTCCTTTAATTATCACAGCGTCCTGCTGCAGAGAGGGGAGGATCCTGCTGAAGCCAGTCTTGTAGCCAGAAACAGGACAGGGAGGGCATGGCTTATCTTCTAGGACAGGGGTTCCCAAACTCCAGTCCTCACGCCCCACCAACAGGTCATGTTTTCAGGATATCCCACAGAATGCACTGACCATAATTAAGTCACCGGTGCAGCATAATTAAATCATCTGTGCACTGCTAAGGAAAGCCAGAAAACATGACCTGTTGGTGGGGCGTGAGGACTGAAGTTTGGGACCCCCTGTTCTAGGACATAGAATTTTTTGGCTTTATTTTCATTTTCCTATTGCAGTTTAATTTAAAAAAAAAATAAAAAAAAAACTCTAGAAAATGCATCTCCCCTTTGTAGAAGTCAAATGTGGTTTTGCAGTAAAGCAGCTAACATTGACATACTTTCTTTTCTTTTTAGGATGCCATGAGGCTGTATTATGTTTGTACTGCTCCCCACTGTGGTCATCGCTGGACAGAGTGAATTTTTCTGGAAGTTCATAGTTTTTGCTTCTTTGTAGGTTTTTATTTTTAAATAAATTAATATTTTACTTAAAATTTGCTTATTTTGCTTTTGTGGAGCGCATGTTTACAGTTGGGATGTATTAGGGGTTTATCCTTGTAAGTCTTATGCCTGTAATTCATGATGGGCAGTCTTGAAGATCATGTCATGTCAGTCATCTGGTAGGAAGAAGGTTTTGGAGATAACATGGTGTTGGATGGAGCAGGACTCCCATCTCTCCTCTGATAACTCCAGCTCCTCTTTTCCGTAAGTGTTTGGAGAGCATTGGGTTGTTTGGATGCACCTCAAGAAGATGCAGATTGTAGGAGTCTGAACTGGATGATGTAAATCCACAGTCCTCACATACATAGATCTTGGAGCGGCGCTGGCGGTAGGCATAGCTCTGTAATACACCATGGATCTTGCGTAGATGAGACTCCAGTGAGCAGCGCTGAGTAAAGCATTTGTCACAAGCTGGACACTTGTACGGTCTAATTCCTGGGAGAGAAAATCAGTATGATGTGCTGAATACATGAGTTTTTTAAAATTAGATTTTTATATACATTTCTAATGACTGTAATTCCAAAATGTGATTGAAAGCAAAGTAAGAATGTTCTTGTGGCTTGTGTTTCACATAAGTCCAACATCCTGCTCTTTACATTACAGTTCTGGGTGCCCCACCACGATCTGCAGCTTTGAATTTTACTTAAGATATTGGGGTAGCTGAATTCAGACAGAGTTATTACCACCCCACCTTGTCTGGGTGCAGGAGAGCAGGGATTTGGCACAATAGTTTTCAACCATTAGATAAAATTACTAATTACCATCACTTCAATATGCCATCACTGTCTAAAGTTGGACAACTCCTTTAAGCCATGCTGAATCTACTTGGTCAAATCATCAAGATTGGCTGCTGAAAGCTTCTTTGCCATTGATGAACAAGGATGTCCTACAGGTGCTCAGTGAGTACAAGGCTGGAGCCTGGTGCTGTCCTGTTGAAAAATGACTCTTGGAGAAATGGCCAAACTGGTGGTTCCATCCAAAGCAAAGTAACACTAACCTGTTCGTGTATCTGAAATGAAGACTAGAGCTGGCTGGCTACCGTAGGTTATTCCGTGCCATACCATAAACCCAGGGGTAGGAATGGTGTGATGGTCTCTTGTGAAAGCCTCTTTGACATCAATATTTAGACAAATGTCATTTATTTGGCCATTATATTCTTGGCATCTTGTTCCTCCAATTTCATAAAAATATATCAAGACAAAACTACTAAAATGAACCTGTGATATCCGTAGAATTTGGCACTTTGTATATTTAGTCCATCCTGTTTTCTACAGCAATCTTCATATCTGTAGCTCTTCTGGCTCACATCAGTGTGCACAAACTTTTGCTACATTTCGGGATCCACCCCCTTTCTCAAGCACTTGAGAGATATATAGATATATCTCGTTTTTCCAACTTCATAAAAATATATCAAAAGACAAAAAAGCACTTGAGAGATATAGATTATATATTATATATATATATATATATATATATATATATATATATCTATATCTCTCAAGTGCTTTTTTGTCTCTTGATATATTTTTATGAAGTTGGAGAAACGAGATGCCAAGAATATATTGGCCAAACAAATGACGTTTGTCTATAGATTGATGTGTTTGAATTTTACTGTTAGAAAAATATATTAATACAATTCATATTTACATACACTAACCTGTGTGTGTTCTCATGTGGCGTTTCAAATCAAATGTGTCATTAAAACCTTTTCCACAGCAAGGACAGCGATGTCTCTTCAGGATGCTATGGCACTTTAGGTGACGAGTCAGCATGCGCTGGAGGGGAAAGGTCTTCCTGCAAGCTCGGCAAGGGAATGGACCCTAGATGAAATGAAGTATATTTTAAACACCTTCACACATGAATTTTTTTTCTTCCCCTTTAAATAGTGTTTTAAAAACCATTATGCTATAGTATTTTTACATGATATTGTATGACACCTACAGGCACTGCTGTGGTTGAAGTCATTTATAGAGAAGCCTATGGAGAAAAAAAATAACAAGGAGGTTGACCCCCATAAACTTGTGTATATAGACATAAAAGGGTATGTTCACACGGTGTACTGGCGGGGCACATTTTGGCGTGTAATTGCGCTGTAATGTGTCCCGCAATTACGGTAATTCATAGCTCTTAAAGAAAGCTGACTTGCGTCCGTCTTCTGCCATGTATTGAACGCTGGGGATGATTGAAGTGAATGGGCCTGGCCTCCCGCACTTTGTCATGTACACACTTATCAGCACGTGGTGTGGGGTGCCACTGTAAGGGGTTAATTTATCTCTGCTCAATCTTGCACTCAGGTGGCAAATTGAGCATAAATCATACCCCCAACATGATGCATGCTCCCCAAAATATATACGCTGCCATCACCTTCCTCAATCAGTCGCCCACAAACACTGCTCACCGGTGCTTGCAGGGTTAAAACACTAACACTGTGACTGCTGGAGAACAGTGATTAGACACTATAATCAAGGCTAAGGATTCTTAGAGCATACAAGAACCAAACTGTTACCCTCACCCTCAATAAACGAGGCCTGTCTGGAATTTTGATGCTTGAATAAACCAACGTGTAAACATGGAATACTAATCTGTAGTCACTGGAATATACTGTACATAACACTTTCCTATTGGGGGCCGTTCACACAGGACAAATACCGGTCAGTTTATCGGTCATATAACCCTATGTATCACAGAGCTCATATTCTCTCCTCTCACATCCTGTTCTCAGACAGAACAGCAGAAACAATCAGACAGGTTTCCTTTTAACGTAACATCTATTATTTTTTTCTTTTTTTGAACAAAAAAAGCCACCAAAAATGTGCATAAATGCTGTGTCAAATGGTCCGCTTATTATTTCCATATACATACAAAATATTTTATTTTTTGGCATTTAAAAAAACAAAAAAAAATATGCTTTTAACTTTTTTTTAATTTTTTTTTTTTTTTTTTTTTTTTTTTTAGTGCGGTGCCTGATGGCTCACATCTGTTGCTGTCAGAGTTAATGTAAAATTAGAGGCGATCTACAAATGTAAAATATCAAAATAATACTCAACTTCACTTGTAATATTTTGATCTGGTTTGTTAAAATCATGGTGCCCAGAAGTTCATTGAAACCAGACAGCAATAATTGAAGAAAACCAAGATTGGTTAAAATCCAGCAACATGTTAATTAAACCAAAGAAATTATTCCATATCTGATTAAAAAGTGTAGTAAATGTCTGTATCACGGACGTGTATTGGGCACTCTGCAGCTTTAGGGTAGGTGCATATAGCGGTGCGTACCTGTAAACATTGCTATACGCCTGCTTTGGGAAGTGCGTATTCTCCACACTGCCCTGGCCACGTCCCCATTCAGTCTTAGTTTCCCCAGCATGTAAGCGCTGGAAAGAAGTGAAATGTCACATCTTTCTACTGACGAACAGTATGCACTGGGGAATATGCTGTGAAATAGCCCTCAGTGAGTGCTATGATTTTGCTATACTTGCAAGGCGTGCATTGCAGTGCAATTATGTTTATACGTCATCTTGCTCGTACATGCCTTTTTAGCTTTGCCCATACATTTTCAATAGGATTGAGATCAGGGCTTTGTGATGGTCACTCCAAAACATTGACTTGGTTATCCTTAAGCCACTTTGGCAGTATGCTTCGGGTCATTGTCCATTTGGAGGACCCATATCCGCCCAAGCTTTAACTTCCTGGCTAAAGTCTTGAGATGTTGCTTCAGTGTTGCCACATAATCGTCTTTCCTCATGATGCCAACTATTTTGTGAGGTGCTCCAGTCCCTCCTGCAGAAAAACAACCCCACAACATGATGCTGCCACCCCTATGTTTCACAATTGCGATGGTGTTCTTGGGCTTCCTAGCTTCTCCCTTTTTTTTTTCTCCAAATGTAACGATGGTCATCATAGCCAAGCCGTTCAATTTTTTATTTTGTCAGGCCACAGGGCGTCTCCAAAAATGTAGGTCTTTGTTCCTGTGTGCATTTGCAAACATTAATCTGGATTTTCTATGTTTCTTTTGGCTTCTTCCTGGCAGAATAATCTTTCACTCCATGTTGTTACAGTACTTATTTCACTGTGGATAATGACACAATCTTACCAGCTTCCGCCACCATCTTCACAAGGTCTTTTGCTTTTGTTCTTGGGTTGATATGTACATGTCGGACCAAAGCATGTTAATCTCAGACACAAAACCTGCCTCCTTCCTGATCTGTATGATGGCTGGACATTCCCATCTTGTTTGTACTTGCATATAATTGGTTGTACAAATGAATGAGGCACCTTCAGATATGTGGAAATTGCACCCAAGAATTATCCAGACTTCAGCAAGCCCACAATTCTCTTCCTAATATCTTGACTGATTTCTTTAGACTTTCCCATGATGTTAGACACAGAAGCAGTGTGTTTCTAGTGTGCCTTAAAATACATCCACAGGTGTGTCTCTAAATAACTCAGATGTTGACAATAAACCTATCAGCAGCTTCCAAAGACATAACATCATCATACAGGCTATTCCACATTGTTTAAAGTCATAGTAATCCTAGTGTATGTAAACTTTTGACCTTGCAGAAAGTAATAAAAATGCCTTAAATGTATCTCATTATTCTGACACTTGACAAATATAAATAATTGACCTAAACCGGGTAAGGTTTATTCTGACTTCATGTCAGATAGTGAGAAACACATGCATATGTGTCTTTTTATATAGTGTATGTAAACTTCTGGTTTCAACTGTATGTCTATCAAGTTCAACCAAGGGTGGGGAACTATGTGGATGAAGGGAAGGGGATAACAAATTTTTAAGCTTCGTTTCCCCTACTGATGGATACTTGGACCCCATAAGAAGAGAACCCATCTGCCATAAATTAACATTTAATTTCTGCTCCCAAAATTCATCAGACTAAATGTAGAATTTTATACAGCTACGTCCGTATTAATATTTTTTTGTTTCAGGTAGTTATCCAAGTCCTTCTTGAAACCTTCACCTGTTCCTGCTGTGACCAGCTCCTCAGGCGGCTATTCCACAGATTCAGAGATCTCATACTGAAGAAGGCTTTTCTCCTCTGGAGATTGAATCCTTTCTTCTCCAGCCAAGGGGAATGTCCCCTTATCTTTTTAGGGGGGCTTTACATGAAATAGTTTTTCCCCAATACTTTTTGTAGGGGCCATTTATATACCCGGAGCCATCTTTTCTCAAGGCTAAATAAGTTCAGTTCTTTTAACCTTTCCTCATAATCTGTCTGCAGCATTTTTTAATAGGAAAACTCTGTGTAAAATCCCAATAGTAACCAAATAGATATAATTCACCAAGGAAAAATGTTTTATTAAATAGAATATGGGGCAGTGTTTCTGCTCCCTGTACTTCGTCATACCTCAGAGGTGGCTGGAGATGACACTGGTCGTGGAGAATGGTGCGGCCAAAGAATGCAATCTGTAGAATTTAAAAGAGCAGTTATTGAAATCTAAACACACATACAGAATCAGAGTAAATACATGAAACTGATAATTTTGCCACTCTTTGTATTGCATTATAGCTTGTCATCAAAAATGGGAAGATCACTCCAGGGGCAGTTGTAAAAATACGTAAGCAATGTTGTGTATACAGAGGTTACATTCACCTGACACAGGTTAAATATGTGTATATGACAGCATACCGCTAAAAGTATGTAATAGCTTAGTAGACTATTTCAGTAGACAGCAACCAAAAATACAATTAAAAAATGTATATGTATTTAACAACAAGTAGAAAGAGTGGGTCCAGAGATAGGCTACAAAAATGGTAGAGTGTCTCAAGCGGAAAGTCTATGTAAAAAGACATAAAGAACATAGCCTGGAAAAAAAAGGGAACATGATGAAAACCTCTATATATGTTAAAAGAGAAAAGGAGGGAGATAATGGAAACCTTTACATATGTTACATGAGAGAAAAAGATAAAAGGAGGACATCAATGGAAACCTTTACATATGTTATAGGAGAGAGATAAAGGGAGGACGTGATTGAAACTTTTACATATGTTACAGGAGAGAGATAAAGGGAGGACATGATAGAAACCTTTACATATGTTATGGGACAGAAGAAGGTAAAGGGAGGACATGATGGAAACCTTTACATATGTTATGGGACAGAAGAAGGTAAAGGGAGGACATGATGGAAACCTTAACACATGTTACAGGAGGAAAGAAGGAAAAGGGGATCCAGGAAACCCATTTAGGTAGGGAGGATTTTTTTTTTTAGATGAAAACAACATTGGGTAGGTCAAGTCTATGGGTCCCCAGCTGTAGGGAGAAAGGGAGCGGTCATGATACTCCACCAGTTGGTGGAAGAATCTGTAGAATCCAGTGGGAGATTTATAAGGCTCCTATCTCTGCTAAATACCCAGATGGCAATTTATAGTGTATACGGTCCTAACGGGGACAATATGGTATTTTTTGAAGACCTTGCGGGAAAAATTCTAGCTGACCCCAGCCCTCTCAAGTTGACAGGAGGTGACTTGAATACAGTTCATGACGCCACTGAGGATAAATCTCACTTTGTCGTACACAGGGATACTACTCTGTTCAGATTTCTAAGTTCTACCAGCTTAAAAGACATTTGGAGGTCTCTCCACCCAGATGGCAGGGAGTACACCTTTCCCACCCCCCTCCATCAGTCAGGGTCTCGCATTGACTACCTCCTGACTTCACCTGCGTTAGCTGCACGGGTTAAGGTAGCTAATATTGGAGATCTGATTATCTCTGACCATGCCCCAGTATCCTTGGAAATATATGATTTTACCCCAAAAGGGAATGAGCATATCTGACGTTTCCCTTCATTCCTATATGATAATGAGAATTTTGGTAACCTTTTTAGACTATGGTTGGCTCAGTTCTATTATGACATTTCGGCTTACGCGGATACCTCACAACTGTTGTGGGAAACGGCTAAGGCAGTTTTAAGGGTATCATTTCTTATAAAGAAACTAATAGCGACCAAAATAGAGGAATTAGCTCTTAAACTTAGGTCCTCCTACTCTACCTTTAAATTTTGTCCGTCCTGACAGAGCCGGGAATCCTGCAGCACAGCAAAGAAAGAATATGAGCACTGGCTTCTGCAACAGAAAAAATCCCGTAAATCTCTATATGAGGCTCATCTAAGCCGGGTCAGCTTCTGGCACATCTAGCCAGAGGCCTGAGACCTTGTAGTACCATCCATGCTGTCAAAAATAAATCTGGCATACCCAAACACGATGGCAGGGACATCACACAGATTTTCAGGGATTACTATTCTGAGTTATACCGTCCCTCAGATTCTGATATGGGGGAGTCAGACAGGTTACTGGAGAAAGTATCCTTGCCAAAGTTATCCCAGGAAGATAGAGATTTCCTAGAAGCACCCATAACTGATGAAATAGTGGCCCTTACGATTCGTAAACTAGCTAACCAAAAAGCACCAGGACCAGATGGATTCATTTCTGAGTTCTTTAAATTACTCCTCCCTGAGGTCTCGCCCACTTTGGTGGCACTCTATAATTCATTTCTTACTGGGTCGGGTATCCCACCGCGTATGAACGAAGCTCATATACAGGTTATACCGAAGCCGGGGAAAGACCATATGGATCCCTCTCCATATCGTCCCATTTCCCTCATCAATGTGGATCTGAAAATCATCTCTAAAATTATGGCGGATCGGCTCGCTACCTTGTTACCTAAATTAATTTCTAGTCCCCAAGTGGGGTTTGTGCAGAACAGGTCTGCAGTTACCAATGTCCGCAGGGTCTTGATGGTCTTGGATGACGTTAAGGCTAATCCCCAAAATCACCACTCTCCAGCTATACTCACAATAGAGGCTGAAAAAGCATTTGATAACGTCAGCTGGGATTGGTTGGACAAAGTCTTGATCCGTGCGGACAGTGGGGGCTCATTCCGTCAGTACATTTCCTCCCTATACACTAATCCCTCGGCAAGGATGGTTAAACCAGGTTTTCTGTCTGACTCCTACCCCTTGTGGAGAGGTACTAGGCAGGGGTGTCCTCTGTTACCCCTGCTGTTTAACCTGGCTATTGAACCAATGTCACGATACTTTCAAGCCCTGATAGAATTCGAAGGGATTAAGATAGGCAACTCTCAATTAAAATTGGCACTTTTTGCAGATGACCTGCTTTTCTTTTGCGCCACTCCAGGTAAAGATAGCAAAAAATGAAGAAAAGGCAGCATTTGCTATATTGAGGTGACCTTGAGCCAGGTCTTATTGGCGTGCACTATAAAAAATTTTTGGCTTGGGTTTTGCTGCTGCATATGTCATTATTTTGGACTCCAGGTAAAGATGTCCCGTTAATACTTGATGTTTTAAAGACCTTTGGTCAGCGTTCTGGTTTCAAAGTCAATTTCCAGAAATCCGAAATTCAAGATATATCCCCGCCAGGGACGCCGAAGTTCACACTGCGCCCTCTTAACCATATTCAGGTCACAGTCACTAGAAAATCAATTAAATATCTGGGCATTAATATAGGGAGATCCCCAGAGACAGTTTACTCCCTGAATTTTCCCCCGGTAATTCAGAAGATCTGTGGGGAACTGACCAGATGGGCGTCTCTGCCGTTGCCCTTATTGGCCCGTTGCCATCTAATTAAAATGGTAAGCTTTTCCAGACTGCTATACTACCTACAAACCATTCCCCTTTTACTTAAACACACTTGTATAAACAAGTTAAATTCAGCCTTCTTGAAATTTATATGGAGGGGTAGACGCCCGCGCATCGCCTTTAAAAAACTGGTCCTCCCGAAGGCTAGCCTGGTTTCCCCTTGCTCCTTAACTGCACTTTTACACACGCCATACAAGGCTCTCCCCCCTATAGCCAAAAATGGTTTGCTACTTAGAGACACCATTAATGCCTGGAAGGCAGCTCGGAAACTGTTCGGTCTTCCCTATCAAGCCAGTAAATTCCTATCCTGGAGGGGCCACCCGGAGTTAACTCCTGGTCTAGAAAAAGGATATCTATCACAATGGAAAGATTTGGGGCTTGATAACATCTACAAGCTCATCAACTGCAGGGAACGACGGTTCTATTCATTTGGGGAGCTGCAAAATCTCCATGGACTAGACAAAAAATCCCTTTTTGCTTACAGTCAAGTTATAAGCTTTGTCAAGGATAAAGTTAGTTCTTTACCCGATTTTATCAAGCCCACCCATTTTGATGGTCTTGTGGGGCCAGTGAGCTCTTCTCACTCCTTGTCCATACTTTATTCCGGCCTTCGCAGGCTCAAGGATGACAGTACAGCGGATAAGGTGTTGCGGGGGTGGGAGCGGGATTTCTCCGATGTGGAAATCGCAGGGGCTGTTCTGGAGGGATGGAGAAAAGTCAGGATGATGGTAATAGATGAAGCCTGGAGGGACACATACTTCCGGGTGGCACATCAAGCTATCTATGGGTTTAACATCCCTCCACATCCGTCCTTCCCAGATCGCAAAACGGCCTGTCCCAAATGCTTGGAGCCACTGACTAACCTAGCGCACGGTTTATGGAGTTGTCCTGCAGTTAGGAAATTCTGGTCCAACTTTATCCATGAGCTGAACTCCAAACTAGCGACATCGGTACCCCTTGACCCCAAAATGTTATTATTTCATAACCTTTCAACTAACAGAAAAGCTTCCCAGTGTAACAAAATACTGCATGTCGCCATGCTGGCGGCCAAGCGGTGCTTGTTGAGCTCGTGGCTGGAGCCTAGGATTCCGTCGCTAGTAAAAGTGATTCAAACTGTTAAGCATCAAATGTTCATGGGTAGGTAAAATGTGCTTGATAAAAAAGAAACCCAGGCGGGAAAATGTTTTGAAGACTGGCAAATTTTTAGTGAGGCATTTTCCCCAGACTCAGAGATTGCCCTCATCATGCGTCCATTCCTGGACACCACTTGGTACTGGTCAAACAGCATGTCAGGGTCCTTGGGCAGGCTACAACGGGGAGCGGAAGATCCCCACCGTTAATCAGGTGGCGGAAGAGGGGTAGTGATAATGGTGGCAGATGATCAATCTTCGCCTCTGCGGGGATTGTCTTTTAGGCTCCAGTTTCGATCTGAAAGTATTTGCTCTATATGTGTAAACCCACTGTTGTATTCAGTTGTGTTTTTGTTTCTGTTTTTCTTTGATCATTTTGGAAAGAGGTCTCTGTCGCCTTGCAATGTTAAGGGTCATGTGTTCAATGGATATCATTTGCAATGTATGTTCTTGTCACTTTTGTGATGGTTTCTTTACGCTACCCGTTTTATAATATTGCTAACTGTACTTCAGCTTGTAGCGAATTAGTATGGATATTTTAAGCTCTAGTCTATATAATGAAAATTCAATAAAATTTTCTTGATAAAAAAAAAAGAAGGAAAAGGGGAGAAGTGACAAAACCCTTTACATATGTTAAAGAAGGAAAAGGTGGGCCATGATGGAAACCTTTACATGTATTACAGGAGGAAAGAATGGAGACGGGGAACCATGTGGAAACTTTTACAGGAAAATAGGGGAAATAATGGAAACCTTTATATATGTTAAAGGAAGGAGGAAAGGGGGGCACGATAGAAACCTTTACATGTGTTACAGAAGGTAAAGGGGGCCAAGATGAAAACCTTTAGATATGTTACAGAAGGGGTAAAAGGAACATGATGAAACTTTTACACGTTACAAAAGGGAAAAAATAATGGAGACTTACATATATAAAAAGGGGAAATGAAGGAAACTTCTAAACATGTTAAATGTATAAATATGGTTTAAGAGGGAAGGTTGTTAAAAAAAACAACTAAACACAAGAACAAAAAGGAACAATGAGAGTAGCTGAGAGTAACATCAGAAAATATTATGTTACTGAAAGACTAGTAGCTGTTTTGGGAAAATCTTAAACCTGCCTGTGTCTATCCAAAGATAAAAATATGAGGGAAATTATACAAGCGCGGGCTCGTTGAACCACGTGCTCTTTTCTGGCGTCATTTTTCTATGAGAACTTAGTATGAATTATTTTCCCGTTGCCCTTCAGATGAGTAGCCCCCTAATGTAAATGCAGAAATAAACATCACTGACTGGTATTCATTCTGCATTTGCATAGCTGTACTAACACAGCGCTCTGATTTACACAGCAGGAAGGGACATGATGAGTGTTGCTTGTAGACACAGATTTATCCTCGCTAATCCCTCTATGTACACAGGACTGATTTTGTGAATACATTGTTTTCTTTCTATACAATCTCCAGTGTAAGAAAGATGTAAAAGGAAAAAATAAAAGGGATGGATCCATTGTAAGGGTGAATAGCTGGGATTTGAACTCATTTGACTGTAACTGAATATTGATATCCCCCGGCCTTTAATGACATCTGTCCCCTTGAGGTGGATGCATCAAAAACTGAAACATGTACAATGTGATTTGCACCTCATTATACATATACATTACAGTTTTAAGCATCGCAGCATTTACAATGACTTACATTTCTTGCAATATGCAATTACTGATTGTATAACCTATAAAACATAAATATATAGAAAAGCAGCTATGGGTGTTGGGAGCCATAGAGGCAAAATTATGAAACAAGTTCTCTTTGATAAAACAATGAAAACTTGTCAGGCAGTTTATGCTACCCTATCGGAAGACAAACTGCGCTCTGTGATATATTGGTTCTTATGATTTGGAGCAGGAGTGAAAAGTAGAGTAAATCCTGATAAGAATCCTTATATTGGTTTTCTAAGCAAGCAATTTCACAGTTATAGCCAGCTTTTCTTTCACTCTACTCTCCCGGGCTGTGGGTTGGTCTATAGCATTTATTAGCATATTTAGCCTCTTTCTATGACTAGCTGAGACATTAGGAAGAGCAGTGCAGGAGATCTAATCTATTTGTAAACAAAGCTACAAAGGCTGTGAGAAATAAAAGCAAAGGCTTATCAGTAAAACAAAAGCTAATCTTGTTAGAGATAATTAGTTTTTCTCCAGAGTTCAGTCCGTCTTTGGGGTGATGTCACTCCTTGCTCTCTGATCAAATCAGATAAGAGAGTATGGTCTGGTATAAAAGGTTACCATACCTGTGTGCTTTCAAGAGCACATAAAAATGCTCTTATCTCTTGAGTAAAGTAAAATCTATTGACCAACCTATTCCGAAAAAGTCTTCATTTAATTGTCCCTTCATGCTAAAAGCTAATCTTTGTAGTGAGAAAACCCCCTTAAGAAACAATGAAAGTCTTGCTTACTTCACCTACATACAGTGATTGACAGCTTTTCCTGTATCAGTGTGTGTACAGAGAAAACAGTCAATCACTGTATGTGGTTGGAGCATTCAGGACTTTCACTTTCTCTTTTAGGAGTCCTGTTAGAATTGCTGTTTACTCGGAAATTCAACATCAAATCATATAAAACTACGTATCACAGAGTTCAGCTTTTCTCCCTCTGTTGTAACCAGCTAAGACATGGCAAATCAAACAGGAGCATAGGGTGTTCTGCTTACTTTTGGTGGTTGTACTATGGGTACAATCCCAATAGTCATAGAGTTTTATATCAACAACATAGATGGTAGCAGCGCACCTCCATTCAGTCCTTCACTGTGGCCCAGGAAATTATGGATTGTAACAATCAAAGAAGATGAAGAGAAAAAGGCAGAGCTACTGTACTTTCAAGCAGTAATGGATACTTAGCTCATATACATATAACATCAAAATTGGTATTATATAAAAAACAGTTAAGTTTTTATTGTAAACTGGTCTCTGAATAATGCATTTTGTGGTTCTTCTGCCCCTTGTTCAGATTCAGAGATTAGATAATGAGTTAATGCATCCCTATTTTCTATGTCATCCAGATTTTGAGGCCACTAATTTGGGAAAATAGATTTGTATATGAACTACGGTAAGTATCCAATATCTGCCGGGAACCATGCACACAAAACATCAAAGAGTGAACATCTGTATAGAATAATACTGACAGATCCATTCTACATTTGCTACATACATTCAGAATGTAAAGCCAACGCTCTATAACAACCTCCTTCATGGACGAATGTTTAGAAATTGGATTAATATCAACATTACAAGTTTCTCATACTTTTGAGAGCTGCCAGTCTCCATCCTAAAGGGGTTGTCTCACTTCAGACACTGATGCTATAGCACTAGGATATTCCATCAATGTCTGACAGGTGTGTGTCCTGACTAAAGAAGTGGTCAGAACTCTCCCATTGAAATCAGGGAATTATGAGTATAGTGGAGCGGGACAAGACAGGGATCTGAAATTGATGGCAGATCCTTGCGATATATGCCATCAATGTTTGTATTGAGACAACCCCTTATTAATTTATTTATTTAAATGGTATTGTCCGAGAAGTGGACATTTTTTTTCTTTAGTGATGGCGCCACTGTTGTGTTTTGGCTGTGTCTGGTATTGCAGCGCCACTCAATTTCAGTGAACAGATGTGCGTTATAGTACCAGATTGGCAAGTGGCACTGTTCCTAGAAAAAAAAAAGTTTTTTTTTTTTTCTAATCTCAGACCCTCATTTTGTAATTATGGTACCAATTTACCTCATAATTAAACTTACCTGGGACATATAGATCCCCTCTTTCAGAGTCTACAAGATGTCCCCATCCTGTGACCCCCATAACCATTCGATGTCTCTTTACCAAGAATGAGCGAGGCATATCCCTGGTTGTGACAAACATTGAGAATTAAGAGAAGTAAAATGTTCTTACAATAAGATTCATAAATCAATTTTGCAAAAAGTTTGCTATTATGGAGATCATTGATGGATAGAATAGGATATGCTGTTCCCCGTGGTTCAGATCTTGAACACAGAAGATAGTGTGGAAGGTCAGGCACCACAAAAAATAGGTTGGCAGAGTTTGCTCGGAGTTCCTCATTAGCAAAATAGCTGCAGTTGCTTTGCTGAAGTACTGTGGGCCATTTTTTGGGGATCTCAAGCTTGTTAACCTACCTGATTAGAACAATCTTGGAGGTCTTCAATCAGGAAGATCAGTCAATCAGTGCAGAGATACTCTCTATGGCAGATATTGGGACTTGCATGGTCCTTTTATTGACTTCTAATGATTTGAATGTCCCAGAAGTTTGCATATGAAGCTGAGTGGCTCTTGTCACATACATAGAGAAAACGGCTCTTCCTTCCCATGCAAAACCACCAGACAGAAACAGTAAGGGAGGTGTGGGCGCTATGCGGTAGGACAGTTCATTTTTAAAAGGATTTTTCCTGTTCTGTATCAATGGTTCTCCCCCCGACCATACAGGTGTCCTATTAGCTATTCTGTCAAACTGACAGCTGAGCTGTGCCGGGCGTGTATTCATACTGTTTGTATATATTGTACTATACACAATCCTGGAATTAACGGGATGTCATTAGCTGCTGCTTTGGACTCATTTGACTGCCCCGTTGCCCCTGTGCCTTATTTGATTAACAAACCTTGTAGCTGAGATTTGCAGCATGTTAACCTCTTTGAGGCAGATTCTCTAGTTTATAACAAAGCGTTGACTCCTTTACACAGTTTCTTCCAGCATTTTAATACTCCTGTTAAAAAAACATGTATTTTTAAGCATTTGTAATAGTTACATAGTTAGTACGGTTGAAAAAAGACGCATGTCCATCAAGTTCAACCAAAGGTGGGGAAAAAGTGGGTAAAGGGAGGGAGACAATGAGTTTAAGCCTAGTTTCCTCTACTGATGAAAGCTTTGAAACCCATAAGGCAAGAATCAATCTGCTCTAAGGAAGATTTCACTTCTGATCCTAGACAGGATCCAGAATTTTACACAGCTACATACGTATTAATACTCTTTAGTGTCAGGTAGGTATCTAAGCCTTTATTGAAACTCACAACTGTTCCTGCTGTGACCAGCTCCTCAGGCGGCTATTCCACAGATTAAGGGCATGTCCCCACGGCACGGGTTTTTGGCTTGTTTTTCAGACGGTTTGCAGTTTTGCAGACCGTCCGAAAAACCGGCTGCAAAGAGCACAATGGGCTCCTATGGAAAACCCGTGCAACAGTCCCCACTGCACGGGTTTTCTGCCTGCCGGTTTTTCCGCCCGCGGGCCACCCAAAAAACATTGTGCTTGCCCATTCTTCCCTCTGGTTTTCGGACGGAATCTGTGCAAATGAGTGTGAAGGGGGAGGGCTTTTCTCCGCTCATCGCGGAGAAAAACTGTCCCCCCCGCAGCCGTGGCATCAGCACACAAACTGGACAAATACCGGTCGGATAAACCGACCAGTATTTGTCCATTGCCCTTGCAGTTCTAATAGTGAAGAACGCTTTTCTCCTCTGGAGATTAAGGGCGACATGTATGAACGGGGCTGCGCCAGATATCGGTGGTCTTTTCAAGCCTATATCAGGCGCAACCCCATTCATACATTTTTAAATCTCTTGCACGCCACTCCGGGCGTATTACATATTTATAGCTTCGCTATGGCATTTCTAGGCGCATTACAACTGGAACCGGTAGACCACTTTCAAAGTGATATACTTGAGCCAGAGCTGTCGCCCGAGCGCTAGAATGCACCTGATTTATGAACACGCTTTACAGGCTTGACAAAGGCTCTGTGAGGGAGCTGAAACGTCGCTATTTAGCATGAAGGAATAAACTACTCTTTTGCTCAAATCTTTCTGAGGAGTGCCGTGGATTTTTCTTCATTTTTATATACAGGCAGTCCCCGGGTTACATATATGGGATAGGGAGTGTAGGTTTGTTCTTAAGTTGAAATTGTATGTAAGTCAGAACAGGTATATTTATTAAATGTATTTTTAAGTTTTGGATAGTGCAGGGAACAGTTTTTACATTTGTTTTGCTGTCTGTGCACTTTTTTAGAAGATTTCAGCTAATGTTCTGTATCACATGTGCAGCTGTGGCATGCTGGCACTTGGTTATCATGGGGCGTGACTCAGTGTTGAATGTCAGCCACGGCCCATAAGTCTCCGTTTTTAACTAGGTGACAGATGTAAGTCGGATCAATGTAAGTCGGGGACTGCCTGTAAATATATATATATATATATATATACACTCACCGGCCACTTTATTAGGTGCACCTGTCCAACTGCTTGTTAACACTTAATTTCTAATCAGCCAATCACATGGCGGCAACTCATTTGCATTTAGGCATGTAGACATGGTCAAGACAATCTCCTGCAGTTCAAACCGAGCATCAGTATGGGGAAGAAAGGTGATTTAAGTGCCTTTGAAAGTGGCATAGTTGTTGGTGCCAGAAGGGCTGGTCTGAGTATTTCAGAAACTGCTGATCTCCTGGGATTTTCACGCACAACCATCTCTAGGGTTTACAGAGAATGGTCCGAAAAAGAAAAAACATCCAGTGAGCGGCAGTCCTGTGGGCGGAAATGCCTTGTTGATGCCAGAGGTCAAAGGAGAATGGGCAGACTGGTTCGAGCTGATAGAAAGGCAACAGTGACTCAAATAGCCACCCGTTACAACCAAGGTAGGCAGAAGAGCATCTCTGAACGCACAGTACGGCGAACTTTGAGGCAGATGGGCTACAGCAGCAGAAGACCACACCGGGTGCCACTCCTTTCAGCTAAGAACAGGAAACTGAGGCTCCAATTTGCCCAAGCTCATCGAAATTGGACAGTAGAAGATTGGAAAAACATTGCCTGGTCTGATGAGTCTCGATTTCTGCTGCGACATTCGGATGGTTAGGGTCAAAATTTGGCGTCAACAACATGAAAGCATGGATCCATCCTGCCTTGTATCAACGGTTCAGGCTGGTGGTGGTGGTGTCATGGTGTGGGGAATATTTTCTTGGCACTCTTTGGGCCCCTTGGTACCAATTGAGCATCGTTGCAACACCTTGTGGAATCGATGCCACAAAGAATTGAGGCAGTTCTGAAGGCAAAAGGGGGTCCAACCCGTTACTAGCATGGTGTACCTAATAAAGTGGCCGGTGAGTGTATATATATGTATATATATATATATTTTTATATATATATATATATATATATATATATATATATATATATATGATAGATACATATACATAATCCTTAGCATGTCTTTTGTTGGTTTGTAATAAACAAATACTGCCGCCATGTAGTTGGATGACCACATGACATGTTAATGCATTTATGTATGTGGGCCAATAGAGGGGGACCTAATTGAGCTGTAGAGGACATTGTGGCCTATACTCACCAGCCGAGAGTGGTGTTGAGGTAGAATGATGCCAAGCCACCCACTTACCATTGTAGTGGAAAGTGGCTTCTGCTACACTTACTGTACATTCAGCGCCTACATTAAATTACTGTACAGGAATGTACAGCGTGATTGAGGTTAGTATCACAAAGATGAAGGGGTTGGCGAAAAAAGCCCTTTAATCGAAACTCACTCCACTCAACTCAGTAGTTAAGCAGATGGTTATCTATCTATCTGTTATTGTCCTGGGACAAGAACTCTACACTTAAGTGGGTGAATTTTCCATTACAGACCCCCTCCTTGAAAGTTGTATCTGCAAGTACCGTAAAAGCAACAATAAAATTAAAGGCTGAGCTGTGGCCGTAATGTTTGAATGAAATGACCACTCTACTCTATGGACATTTGTGACTATGGGATAAAATTTACCATCCTGCAGTTCTGATGTTAACCATTTGGACATTTTAAGCCTAATATTTTACAAAGACATACTGGTTTGAGATTTTCAAAATATTTGAAATGGGCACTGGGTTTCATCTTGATTCTAACAACAAATGGATAAAATAATAAAATGTATTGTCCACAAAGGGATAACAAGTAGTTGGCACACTGTATACTTTAGTATACTACATATATACACTATATACTATATATATATACTGTATACAATATACATATATTATATATATATATATATATATATATAATATATATATATATATACACACACACACACATACACTGTATATACTGTATATATACACTGTATACTGTAGTGGCAAGCTGCGCATAAGAGAAATGCTAGAGCAAGCCCTAAGCCTTTTGGTCACTTATATCTACTACAACATTAAGGGCCACAGGTATGAAAATGTTCTAGTTCTAAGACTTTTTTAGCAACCAATCCGAGCTCCCCTTTCATTTCATATAGTGCTCTGAAAAAAATGAAAGGGTAACTCTGATTGGTTGTTATGGGCAACAAGGAACGTCTAAGACCTAGACAGTTTTCATACATGTCCCACTAAGTGTAGGACCTACAATGAAAAATGTCATTTATAAACACTTCTGCTCAGCATTTTATTGCCCCCCAATCAAATGTATCACAGTTATAATGCTTGGATAGCAGCAAATGATTTATAATACCCAGAGGGGCCAGTTTACTCAATAAAAACTGTGGCCAGTTTACCTAAAATAGTTGCAGCAGGACAAAACAAATGTGTTAATTCTGACTACAAGATGACAATGTTGTAGTGCTGACCTGACAATAAATGTGAAAAAAAGAGAGATAAGCTCACCAGGATCCTCGGGCTGTAAGGGGTCCACGTACTTCACTTTTCAACACGGTGCACAAGGAAGCAAACATCCGTCTGTAGATGTCCATTAAGAGTCAAATGATAAACTTGATATATTCCAGCACCCGTGTATAGAAATCCCAGTAGGCATGTAGTAAACACACTCTTTATTGAAGATAAGTTAAAACGCAGTTTAAAAACACTTCATAGTTTACGCATTTCAGGCCCATTCCCTGGCCCTTATTCGTAACGAACTCCTAGTAACACAGAACTTCAATATAAACCACCTCCACCTGTAGTGCTGACCTGCACAACTTGGCAGGAGGTGGGGGCCAAAACTACCCAGAAACACTCCAGATTCATCAGGAATGCCCCTGGACCACCTGGAAATACCCCTGCACTGTTTTAGGGCTGGGTTTCCACGAGCCCCGTATTATTACGGTCTCAGTTGCAGGTCACCATGTGTTGTGCAGGCCTGTTGTAGAGCAATGGAGAAGGCGAATTAGTGCCTAATACAAAACATGGACAGTAGTGTAATCTGTATGATTGCAGGCTACTACCATATAATATTGCTCCTCATATGGCGTTTGAAACCATTTTACCTGGAGTTGTTATAATTCAGCTAGAAAAATGGACTGCAATTCAACTGACCTAAGAACTTAGCTACATGTTTTGGAATATGCTTTGGGAGATTAGCTACTTGATGAGTTCCCATAAATCTTCTGGACCAAACTTTTTGGCCTTGGTTTTGGAAAATAAACTGAAAGAACTACACACTATTAAATACAAACAATTAAATACCCATTTTATTAAAACATAAGAACAAAACTACAAAATGTTTAGGACTTTTAACCTAGCACATAAAGATGTTAGCAGCGTAAATGAATACTTATAGGTTCTCCGACATAAGTTACTTTTACAAATATCTGCTTAATAACACAGAATGAGATGTGGAATGGCCTCTCATTACTACCACCAAGCTGCTTTTCCTGAGTCTACTGTCATCATAGTGCCCATCCAACATTTCCTTGAGCACCATCTTAGATGAAGACTTGTTGCCTACCAGGCACTGTCTAACAGCTACATTCTTATAAACAGCATTGTGAGAGAACACATTCATAACAACCAATCTGTCATATATCAAGCCAGTATCAGTCTTAAAGGGTTTGTCTCACTACAAGGTTTGGTTTTCATGTTAAAGATCTTGCAAAAACAAGTCACTTTG
This sequence comes from Phyllomedusa bahiana, assembly GCA_025379985.1. Lineage (NCBI taxonomy): Eukaryota > Metazoa > Chordata > Amphibia > Anura > Hylidae > Phyllomedusa > Phyllomedusa bahiana. Next base: position 44,954 of record JAODAL010011141.1, on the reverse strand, counting down.
CAATATATGTCCATTAACAGTGTCCTACCTATTCTGAGATATCCCCTCTGGTATGGGCTGCATCAGCTCCTCAGGTCACTATAGCTACAGACCTGTTCGATCTCTCCTGATAGGCTGCCAGCACTGGTCGCTATAGCTACAGACCTCGCTTCTACTGCAGCCTAGCAGACGCCAGTAAACACACCCCTGAATTCAAAGGGAAACCAAGAAAACAGGACTGAGGTCAGATGAATCAATGTAGTGAGACAACCCCTTTAAGATAGAATCGCTACTGAAAGGAGAAGAGGCAAAGAGGCTTGGCATTACTAAATATAAAACAGGTTATCTTAATTTGTGTAAAAATAAGTTTTAGATGAAACTATTTTACAGAAATGAGAAGTTTTAGATTGTAGGTAATAAGATAGGACTTATGTACTACAAAGAACAGAATGAACCTTGCCATAGTTATTTATCAAATTCCATCCTTCATTGTTTCTATAATAGGACATATTGACAGGGGTTGTTATCTTTATGAGACAAGCTGCTTAAAGGGGTAGTCCCATCTCAATGATTAGTATTAAACATGTAGGCGAATCTGTTCCAATTTTGCGTCTTTTTAAAGATAGAGCAGTTTTTCTCTACTGCTTGTTTACAAATAGTTTCCTAGATTACTGACCACCGTTTTGCTCTAGCGTGGCTGGGGTGGTTACATCTTTATCTCCCGTTTCATCAGCAGGACAGGAGCTCACTGAGAGGGTTCAGTAGTCCTGTGCCCTGCTGTCAGGTCTGCAGTGAGACTGTTATTTTTGTATGTAAATACACAGATAACAGTTCATCTTGACAACATGTAAGTTTTTTTCTTTTACTTGGAGTGTCATCTCATAACAAATGCAGCTTTTCCAACTCATATTTACAGCCTAACATCCTGCTTGGACTGTGTCTTTTTTTTCCTTCAAAACTCTTTGCCAATGTCCCTCTAATAGGCCTAGCTTGGAATAGGAGCTAGCAAAGCTGACATCTCAGTCAGTGCGAAGAACTGCAAGCCGCCTGCACAGGAAGTGGAATCCTGAAGTTGGCTGTACAAAGCAGGTTCTGTAAAAACTGCCAGATGGGAAACCACTTCAAGTTTGCTGTATACGACCAACAGGCCCAACATGACTCCTTTTTTTTTTTTTGTATACAATGACTGGCGTATGGAGTTTTATAAGCATACAACTATTTATATTTGGGGCATACTTTGGCAACACTATTTAAACATATACACTAGACATTGTGCCTGAATGCTTTAAGCTTAGATTTATTTGGGACTACCAATTAAAAAATACATTGCCCTGTGTCAAATTAAGGGGCAAGAAGTGTAACAATAAAAACGTTGCAAAACTGAGCTAAGTTAAAACAGGTTAGTAACATTTAATAGAAAAATGTATAAAAGTTGCAACAATATGGAAAAAAAACTGATGATCATGTATACATTTCTTTAAGGTTTAATTTTTTGTCCTGTGTATCAGGATTTAATTACAAGTCACAGTCAAAATAATGTATTTTACCAAAATGTGAATAAACCCTAAGGGTATATCCTATGACATACGTTTCTGAATACTTTCCCCATTAAAAAAAGAGCACCCCAATGAGTCACGCTTCTTTCCCTGTCTAGGCACTGCACTAGGAATAACACAGTCTATCAGTTTTACTCAGTTTGTTCCTTTAAAGTGTACCTCCAATTACACAAATTCCCATAAATCAATAGTATAAGCAAATATATAAAACTCTGTTATACACAGTCGATTCACATTATTATGACCACCAGCTAATATCTGGAGTACCCGCCATATGCAGCATGGACAGCAGCTGGGAGTGACTCAATAAGTACCTGGTCACAGGTATCTGGAGCCATGCTGACTGCACCCCACAGATGTTGGAGGGTGTATGGGGGAGGATTCATAGAGGGAACCACACAAGTGAGGATGTCCTACAGATGCTCGATTGGGTTTAGATCCAGGGAATCAGGGGCCAGTTTAGTACTTGAAAGTCTTGATCATGCTCTTCCAACCAATTTTGGACATTTCTAGCCGTGTGACATGTCGCATTGTCTTGTTGGTAGATGTCATCTGCCCCAGGGAAGACAATCAGCATGTATGGGTGTACGTGATCTGCAAGGATGGATTCATACCCACATCAGTTGAGAGTGCCTTTCATGTGGATAAATGGTTCAGAGAATGCCACAAAAACATTCCCCAGACCATATCACTGCCACCACCAGCTTGTGTTCTTCCAGCAATGGTTGCAGGGTGTTTATTCTATGATTTTACTCACCTGACAGACCAACGTCCATCCGTTTGATAAAGCAAAAACTGTGACTTATTGGAGAAGGCAACCCTTTGCCAGTCAGCGGAGGTCCAATTCCAATATTGCTGTGAAAATGTAAGCCTTTTCAGCCAATGCAACTTTGCTAGCAGACATGCAGTGACCTTCTGTCTGCTTCAGTGTCCCATATGAAGTAGGGTTCACTGAACTGTTGTATTAAACACTCATATAGTAACTCCCCGGTTTATTTTGGTGGAAGAGAATGATGGTGCCTCACACTTGTGTAGATGGCGGGTGCTCAGTGGAAAGCCAATTGGCAGTAGTCCAGAACATAGAAAAATCCACGGCACTCCTTGTGTAATCGCAGAAAATATTTATTTAACAAAGATTCATATCCAAGATCAACTCTCCATTCAAGTGTATACAATGCATAGGAGATATAGCAAGAATTATTCCCACGGTCCAACGTTTCGGCCACAACTGGCTTTCATCAGGGACCAAGACGTGGGGAGAAGCAGGAATGCAGGAGAGTGGGAATAATTCCTGCTATATCTCCTATACATTGTATACACTTGAATGGAGAGTTAATCTCGGATAGGAATCTTTGTTAAATAAATCTTTTCTGCGATTACACAAAGAGTGCCGTGGATTTTTCTATGTTCTGGTTTATTTTGGTGGTGACCTGCTGCACTGTAGCATGTAGTTCCGTCGTTGCCCGGCTTCATAGTGTTCACCTCTCACATCAATGGCACGAGGAGCTCTGCTGCTTCCAAGTCGCTTATTCACAATGGCGCCATTTGTCCACTCATTATACACTTTCACCACAGCAGCATGCAAATAGATCACAAACCTGCAAACCTTGGCCTGAAAGCCAATACTCATCCCATTTTGCAACTCTGAAAAATCACCGCTTTAATCCATAACAGCAACAAGGGATATGAGTGCAGCCTACTGCACACCAAACCAGCTCACAACACATAACTTCCTACATGAGCTATGCACTGCAAACACTGAAAGTAGGAAGTGGTCATAATAATGTGACTCAACGGTGTATAACTTCAGACAGAAAAATGCCTCTTGCTTCATTTCGTGACTCCTGTACTGATCACTTTCCCTCAATTCAATGACAAAATCCCATGAGACAATGGATGATTTTCAACTTTACTATGAGATAAGATCAATATTTATGCCTATATTAGTCTATGTAGAGGGTAGGTAGAGAAAGGAACAGCTGAATAGAATGAGACACACAAATGCTGCTTGTAGTACATGTTCTACTGTTTAAAGTTAGTGTGGGTTTCACAGTAACTCTGCTTATTACAGCTGTTTAATGCCCTGCATGCTGCTGTTCTTTCTGTTTATGGGACTTAGGCTAGGTTTACATCTGCGTTGATGGTTCTTCTTTAGTCAATGGAGTCAAACCGTTGGTGTCCATCATGTAATGGATTGGGCACTGCTTTTGTGATATAGGCTCCAAACAGAACCTCCGAAGCAGATGTGAACTCAGCCTTACTAAAAGCAACAACAGTGGCTGTGTCTCATTTTTGCAGCTGCTCCCTCCTCCCCTCTCCATAAACTTCTGTGGGAAGCATCTGAAGTGTGATTGCTCAGTGAAGCTGAAATAGTTTTAAGAATTTTATCAGTAAATTTAGAGTGAATGGTCAGTGCAGGAGTCAGGGGAAAACAGGAAAAGAGTCTGCTAAGTGGAAAAAGATGCATTTTTTTTTTCGGTAATAAGATGCATTCAAATGTTTCATATCTACACTTGTACTTTAGATTTAGTAAAGCTAGTTATAAATGTATCCACACTTTAAGAAATAGATTCAAGTGTGTTGAAGGGGTGTTCGAACTAGCACTTTTTAGCACTGCAGGCTGGGTCATATGAGCCGATTATCTCGTCCTCCCTATTTATTTCTATGGAAGTTCTGAATATAGTGCCGGTTTTACAGCCGGTTTTCGGTTTTGAAAACCGTCTGACAAAAAACATTGAGCATGTTCATTCTCCACCTGCTTTTCGGGCAAAATTTGAACATCTCAATGCTAGGGTGGAGGGCTTTTCTCTGCAAACCGTGGAGAAAAGCCATCCTTCGATGGCCGAGTGCACAGCCACAATACAGTGCAAATACAGTCGGGATTTAAGACCGGTATATGCACTGTGCCGTGTAAACGGACGCTAATTCAGAACTCATACCACTAAAAGTTTATAAAAACGCTTGCCAAACTTTTAATAAAAGAGGACGGATGTACCGACATTTTGGAAATGTTCTAATTATGCTCGGCTATATTTGGAACTCCCACATAAACGAATGGGGAAGGCGGCCACAAGTGCTGCCCTCCTCACTCTTTGAGATGGTCGGCTTGTAGCTAGTTATGAGCCTACCTGCAGCGCTTAAAAGCGGTAGTGGGAACACTCAGGTTTCTCATTGACAATACTACCTGTGCTCTGTTGGCTTATTGTAGACATTGGTGACAACTGTGATCGTGGTCCACTTATTGGGCCACAGTAAAGAAACACAGATTGTAGAATACCCAGCTCACACCTGGTCCAGACATACACAACTTGCAGATTCAAGATTTCTAATCTATTTTGCAACACTTGTAAGACATCTTATGCTTCAAGTAGCATGCCCCAAAATATAGTCTTAGCGTCAACTTTACATAAAAGATGCAAATTTAATTTGGTGAATATTTTTCGGATTGTGCACCATTTCTGCTATCAATAAACTGTCAGCACATAAACATCCTATACATGTGTTCCAATATCTTTAAAGAGAACCTGTCACATAGTTTTTGCCCCCCTGGCTGAGGACAGAACAAGGTAGTGTCAGACCTGCTGTCTCCAGCTCTGTGTCCCTTATTCTGTAAGATGCTGGAGTTTTCGTGTATTTAATGCTCAAATCTGCAGCTCTCAGCCAGAAGAGTCATTCGAAGAGTCCTTCAGAGTGTCAGTTTTTTTCAAACCCTGCCCATCTGAGGCTAGCCCCGCCCACCTCAACTGACAAACCTATTACTTGGAATAGAAACATGTGAATAACTGTCAGTGGCGGAGATAGCCTTTGGTGGGTGGAGCTAACACCTGCTCATGAATAAGATTTGAGGGGTAAATGCCCTAAAACTCCAGCATCTTACAGAATAAGGGACACAGTGCCGGGAACAGCAGGTCTGACACTAGCTTGTGCTGTCCTCAGCAAGGGGGACACAACCTATGTGACAGGTTCCCTTTAAGGTAATGCAGATTTTTTTTTTTTTTTTTTTTAGCAAGGCAATTTGAAGGGTTTCTGCATTTCAGATAGAGAGGAGACATAAAGAAAATTAGTTGAAACTTTGTACTTTAATGTAACACTGTAAGCAATGCTAAAGTGGAAAGGTGCATGTTTTTTCTTTTTCTTGTTCAAAGCCCATTCTGCTGGTGAGCTCCTGAACTAAAGGATCCCATATATGGTGCTTGCTAGAGAGTACCATATACAGAATACCAGAGTTGTGCCAAATACACAGAGTCTGCCAGAGTGAACATCTATAGTTCAAGCCAGGAAATCCCCCATTTTTGTGCCTGTCAGGGTAGCTTCATACATGGTGCCTGACAGAGAATGCCCTCACAAAGTGACCTGTTCAGCTTATCGGCTAGCATACTGCGTTCAATTGTCTTTGTGTTCTTCGCATGCATCTGCCACAATTTATGGCCAGGTCTCTTAAAAACAGCCCTGGCTACCAGCCCCATATGGCATCATAAGCTGCACTACTGATAAAGTGGAACTGCTTGCTACAAAACCTAATATGACGCCAAACTGGATCTCTGCATAAAACGAAGAGTGTAATCCCAGCTCATTGTAACTTCCTACATTCAGGGTGGATTTTTTCCGAGGTTTAGGACTGTCTCCTATTCGTATCCTTATATTCACCACTTCAGCAATACTTCTATACATCAATCTTACAGACAAGAAACATCTACTTTAGGTTTTTGGTCTTTAAAAACATGTTCTACATAAAACATTTTTTTAGCATTGTGAACATTAGGAACTTTGTCCAAGTAAACTTGAGGTGAAAACTGTTTTATGTCCTCATAAAATGACAAAATGTTCCTCAAGGTGAATTCTTTCATGACGAAGAAGATGTCTTTTAGCTGCAAACCTTTCACCACAATCAAAACATGAAAACGGCTTTGACCTTACATGAATCCTTCTATGAAGGAAAAGATTGAAATACGACCGGAATCTCCTACCACATTTGATGCATCCATACAGTTTTGTCCCAGTGTAAATCTTGTATTGCTTTCCAGAAACCGATATAAAATAACCCTCCTGACCAGAGTGTGCAAGTTCTTTATACCTGGTCTGAACCATTTTGGTTGCAATAGGACTAACCTTCTTGTAGGTCAGAGTTGACCTATTCTGAATGCATGCTGCAATCCTTTGCCCTAAATGGATTTTCACGTGTCTTCTGAGATTTGAGGTCCACAAAAATTTCCTACCACATTCTTGACATACCAAAGGTTTTTCATTGGCGTGAACTTTCAGGTGCCTTGTGAGGTTCGATTTCCACCCAAAACATCTTCCACATGTTAGACATCTGAACGGCTTCTCTTTTGTGTGAACCTTTTGATGACTTCGGAACTTAAATTTACAGGAGAACATCACCCCACATTCGCTACAAATAAGAGTCTTCTGCTTTTTGTGGATTCGTTGGTGCTTTTTTAGTTGAAGACAACTGTTGAAATAATTTCCGCACTCTAAACACGGAAACAGTTTAACCACCGTGTGGATCTCATCATTGCTCACATAGTAGACGTTCTTTGTAAATAGTTCAGCACACTCATTGAGAGTTTGGGTGTCCACGTTGGAGCTTGAAGCTCCATAAAATGGTTTGCAACCTTTTCCACCAACATGGACCCTTTGATGTCTCTTAAGATTAGAGTTCCAGCCGAAACGTTTCCCACATTTCATACACTGAAACGGTTTCTCACCAGAATGTGTTTTTAGGTGACTCTTCACCTTGGAACTTGAAGAGAATTGTTTTCCACATTCAGGACAGGAAAATGCCCCTTGTGTCGAGTGGAGCTTCTGGTGCTTCTTCAGGGATGTAATACACGTATAGTTCTTTCCACACTGAGAACAGGGAAAGGGTCTTACGTTGGACTGGATTTCCTTCCATGTATCTCCATTAACGCATCTCGTGATCACAAAGTCTTCCTTCATGTGAATCTTCAAATGTCTCTTAAGATTCGACTTCCAGCTAAAACACTTCCCACATTTGAAACAAGCAAAGGGTCGCTCTTTTACGTGGGATTTTGAAATGGACGTGAAGTTGGAAAATGGATGAAAAATAATCTCCACATTCTGAACACTGTACTGGTTCTATTTCTGGTAGCCCCTGAGGTGAATAATCGTCATCAGAAAAATGGATCGGAGACCCTCCTTGGTCTTTAGGGTGTGCGTCAGTTGATGGGATAAATAGACAGATTCATTGTAAAACCTCTCACCACATTCGTTACAATAATATTTGCGTAATGTCAGGTTTATGGGGGCTGGAATTGAGTCTTCAGTCATTTTGGAAGGATTCAATTTCTGGTCTGAAAGTTTCGATGACAACGTCACTCAAAGGATTATTAGTTCATTTGGAACTAAAACATTTGATGACAACGGGAACATTGGGATCCACTCAATGAACGATTGCAACATCTTCAGTCTAGTAGAAAAAAACATAACAAGAAATGAGTATACTTACAGTATATGCATAACCTAGTATGGACACTATTATATACCAAATGTGCTGTACTATCATTATCTGCTGCCATGTTTGTTACCTAATACAAGACAAAGTGGATTTGCTATGGTGATTAAAAGTATGGTGGAGGAGGCCTGCACTGCCTACTGGGAAAGAGAAGGGGCATACCAATGTCTCACTCCTGTAAGGTTACACACATATTATTATGGAGCTATGTATGTTGAAGATATCCTTTTCTAGGAGAATTGCTTATAGGGGGAGAGACTAGCAAGGTAATATGCACTATAGTAATATGTTTGTGCTGTATTAAAGATGGAAATATATAATATGTAATAAAAAATCTGATTTCCACCAAATTCTATATAAATGTATACTCATGTGCCCTCATATATAGTCAGAGTCATACAATAGTACAGTAACACTTTAAAGGAGGACTTATATGAGTGTCCATGAAACTTAGCAAGTTGTATAGAACATTACTACGGTCGTATGCACAAGCACTAATAACTGAAGTTGTATTAGGATATGTGTAGGGAGCAGAAAATATAATTAGTGGGGTTCTAAGCACTGGGAGATCTATGACCTTGGGAGTCAGCGTTGTCTCATAGAAAAGATGGTTGTACATGTGTGATTACTCTCCATTAAAATGTTTGAGTTTGTACCTTCAGGACCTCACCCATGTAGATGACCTAGTAGGGTATATGGATGTCATAAAAGGGTTTCTAGCATATGACCTCCCCCCATGAGACAGAACAGAGAGGAGCCATCATCCATGATATTCCGTGTGTGGTCCGCCATCTGTCAATCATTCTCCCGCACTCTTAAAGCTTTATGGACATTACTTCCCTAGTAATGTTCAAGGTGTTAGCTCTAAACTGCACTCATGACTAAGCCAAGTGCCTGCAAGTATGTGACTTGGAAGAAATGTCACAGCTGTACAGTTTCAGCCATGGGGCCAAATGTATTGGTAAATTGGTCACTGATTATTGTGGTAGTCATTAAGGGGAATTATTCTCAAAACCATTGGTCCCAGTAACAAATTTGTAAAAGTGTACAGAAAATGGGCATCAAGAAAAAGTGGTATCTGATTTCTTTTGGATGTGAGCTACTTAATTTGGATGTAGTTCCATGTGCTTTCAATTTTTTTATACATTGGTTTCTTCTGCTGGACTCCATGCAAAACATACAGAAAAGATGGTAGCATGTTCTACCCGAATCCGTGCGTACAGAGGCGGTCTTCTCAAATACCATTGCTTCAGGGAGAGAATTCTTCTGTAGACACAGAGGCTGACGGTAAGGCAGTACAGAGAGGTGGTGCACCGTGGTAGACATTATGATTATGGTATCCCCTTTTATCCATAGGCATAGCACTTTTAACCTCTTCCCTGCCACATATGTACAGTAAAGGAGACATGGAGGAGAGTCCTCTCCATATATAGTGTATATGAGCTGTAACATACAGCTGCTGCAAAAACAGAGAACCAGATTACCGTGATCCCAGCTGATTAACTTCGTAGATACCATAAGCATCAAAACTTAGAGGTCGAAGGGTTCCATTGGGCTGACATGTTAGCTAGGGCCTAAACAAGGACCCCCTGGTCTGCCATCTTAGTATTCATATTAGGAGGATGCGACCCAGCAAAATAAACTGTAATACATAAGTAACAGGCATCCAAGCTAGATACTCAAGGGCCCAGGTGCAAAACATCAGCTCGGGGGGCCCCTACTCCCAGGCATAGTCTGTGGACCAATAATTTTCAACAACAGGTTCCCTACTTGACGTGATAGATGTCTGCGGTGATGCATGCTGCAGAAAATTATTTCTATTCGCAGGAATTTTCCAATAATTAATTTCAAATGGGGCCAAAGAAATACAAGTTATACAGTCAAAGTGTCTGTTCCCCTGTGGCCCCCCCTCCCCCTCACATTAAAAAAAAAAATGTTGTGGGGTTAATAGGAAAAAAATGCAATTGTGCATAATATGCAAGGACCAAATAATACCACCACAGCATGACAACATATCCCCACCATAAGGAGACTGAATAAAACCATTGTACTGTTACTGAATATAAACCATTACACTAAGACCACTATTATGGCCATACAGAGACCATATAGTGGTAGACACCAGTGTACACAGGCTCTGCAGACTGTATATTACCACCATACAGTGACCATATAGCGGTAGATAGCAGTTGTATACAGGTTCTGCAGACAAATAAGTGATTACAGGGCAGTTACATTTAGTGACTCACAGGTGACATCTTTTCTCTTTTTTCTTTCTTCATCCGGTCCAGACCCTCATGACGTCTTCTCTCGGCCACAACTCGTCCCTGCAGAATTTACCACACACACATTAGACTCCAAACCAGGGCTGGCCAATTAATTTTCCCATGGGGGCCGCATGAGAAAGTGGGATGGCTTTAGAGGGCCGGACTAATAAAAAAAACAACAAAAAAAAACATAGGTTAAACAGGGAAAAAATTGGTTTGTGGGCTTTTTTTTTTGTGAAAATTTACTCTTGCAATCAGTAAGGCAGGTATATCGATACGTCCCCCAGTAAGCCCCCAGGTATATAAAGCTCCCCTTGCTTTTACAGGTATATAAAGCTCCCCTCAGTAAGGCAGGTATATAGATATGTCTCCACAGTCTGGCAGGTATACACAGCTCCCCTCTGTTAGGCAGGTATATACAGCTCTCCTTAGTTAGGCAGGTATATAGATACAGCTCCCCTCAGGCAGGTATATGGATATATGTCCCCTCAGGCAGATATATATATATATGTCCCCTCAGGCAGATATATAGATATATGTCCACTCTGGCAGGTATATACAGCTTCCTTCAGGCAGGTATATAGATATAGGTCCCCTCAGGCAAGTATATACAGCTTCTCTCAGGCTGGTATATAGATTCATGTCCCCAAAGTCAGGCAAGTATATACTGCTCCCCTCAGGCAGGTATATAGATACATGTCCAGATAGTCAGGCAGGTATATACTGCTCCCCTCACGCTGGTATATAGATTTATGTCCCCATAGTCAGGAAGGTATATACTGCTCCCCTCAGGCTAGTATATAGATTTATGTCCCCATAGTCAGGAAGGCATATACTGCTCCCCTCAGGCTGGTATATAGATGCATGTCCCCATAGTCAGGCAGGTATATACTGCTCACCTCCTGCTGATATATAGAATTATGTTCCCATAGTCATGAAGGTATATACTGCTCCCCTCAGGCTGGTATATAGATTAATGTCCCCATAGTCAAGCAGGTATATACTGCGCCCCTCAGGCAGATATATAGATTTATGTCCCCATAGTCAGGCAGGTATATACTGTTCCCCTCAGGCTGGTATATAGATTTATGTCCCCATAGTCAGGAAGGTATATACTGCTCCCCTCAGGCTGGTATATAGATTAATGTCCCCATAGTCAGGCAGGTATATACTGCTCCCCTCAGGCTGGTATATAGATTTATGTCCCCATAGTCAGGAAGGTATATACTGCTCCCCTCAGGCTGGTATATAGATTTATGTCCCCATAGTCAGGCAGGTATATACTGCTCCCCTCAGGCAGATATATAGATTTATGTCCCCATATAGTCAGGCAGGTAACCGAAGTTAAAAATAATAACACTAATACTTACCTTTCATCCTTTCCCAGCCGAGCGTCTTCCTCTTCAGTCCCGCCGGGACACTCCTCCTGCAGCTCCTCGGCCGCAAAACCTATGACGGCTGTGCAGCCGAGGAGAGGCAGCGTTGCAATGACCTCAGTTCATTGCACCGCTGCCTTCAGTGAGCTAAGTGGCCGATATCAGCGTATACCGGCCGCTTAGTTTCAGTTGCCGCCTGCACAGCGCAGCCGTCGATCACTGCATCACTGACTCTATGTGAGTCAGCGATGCAGCGTGTGGCGAGGGGGACCTGCGGGGCCCCCCTTGCTCAAGGGCCCGGTAGCAACTGCGGCCGCTGCGACCCCTGTATCTACGCCACTGACCGCTAGAGCTGTGATGTCCTGACTGAGGGGACCAGAAAAAAAACAGGTGAAAGCAGAGGCAGCGCTGGAGGAGAGCTGATGGGGAGGGAAGTATCAGCTGTATTATTTTAAAATTTAACCTGGAAAACCCCTCTGAGGCTATGTCTACGCAGCACAGGTTTTTCATCGGATTTTCGGCAGTTTCCGACTGTGACCTGTGCTGTGTAGACCTCCATAGAGAATCCGTGCTTTAGTCCACGCAGCACAGATTTTTTACTGATCCGCCAGTCGTCAGAAGGAAGAGAGACCATGTTCCGTCTTCCGTCGGATTCCCATAGACCTCAGTGTGGGAAATCCAACAGCGTTTTTTTTTGCGCCAAAAACCACAGTGCGGCAAAGTTAACATACCACTGAATTTCCAATGGTATTTTAACTGAGCTGTGTAGATATAGTCTAAGGCTGGGTCTACATGTTGGACTTTTCCTATCAGCAAAATCTGATGTGTAATCCTTGGTGGAAATCCGAGGCGATACCTTAGAGGACTTCTACTTAATGGAGATGGTATTTGCCTCCGATTCTGACGCAGGATCCGTTCATAACACTGGGCCACATGTATGAAAAGTGTTCAGGTCTAAAACTCACTTTGTTTCCCATAGTGCATCTCTCTCTCTCATATCACCTGCTGCGCCCGTCCCATTCATCACCTGCTGCGCCCGTCCCATTCATCACCTGCTGCGCCCGTCAGGATCAGGCTGTGCCGAGCAGCCCAGCGGCGGTAGGAGGACACGCTCCGCTCGGCTGTGTCGGGCGGCAGGAGGACACGCTCAGCTCGGCTGTGCCGGGCGGCGGCAGAAGCAGGCAGCACCTCCATCCCACAATCCAACCCCCATCAGCTGTGCACTGCGCTTTTCGGATGCGCTTTCAACCGGCAATACGTACCCACAGTGTGGAGCACTTTTGGACAGGTGCCAAAAGCGGTCTCCATTATATCCTATGGGCTTTCACTTGCGTAGAACGCAAGAAGAATTGACATGACAATTCTTAAAGCGGATGCGAAAAGCGCAGTGCAGGAGAGCTCTCAAAAGCGCATCGGCGATCTCCCGTGAGAACAGCAATGCGCTTTTGCTATTGAACGCACTGACAATTGTTAGATCCGTTTTGCGGATCCATAAAACGGATCACAAAAGCGTCGTGTGAACAAGCCCTTAGCGGCTAATTGCCCAGCAGTTACAGCGCGGGATGCAGCCACCGCCATCCCACGCTGTTTAACCCCTTATTCTAAATGAATGAGAAATGGTGCCACACGCCGTTTCTCACTCCGATAGGGACATCCGCGGCGAAACCGCAGGGTTCAGAACGGTGAACATGGCAGCTGGAAGCCTCGTGAAGACTTCCATCGCTGCCATGTTTTCGATTTTCCAGGCAGGAAGTGGGGTAACAGGCATCTTTGTACAACCTAATGCATTGTCTATACAATGCATTAGTTGTATAAACGATTGTGCTCCCTAGTGGTAAAGCGCCCTAGGGGCATTCAAAGATAAAGTAAAAAATGGAAAAAAAAGTTTTTAAGTGGTAAAAAAATAAAAATTAAAGTTAAAATCACCCCCTTTTGCCATTTTACAAATAATTTTTTTTTTTTAAATAATAAAAAAAGTTACACATATTTGGTATTGCCACGTCTGAAAAAGTCCGATCTATAAAAATATAACATAATTTATCCTGTAGGCTGAACACCGGAGAAGAAAAAAAAATCCAAAATGCCAAAGTTGCGTTTTTTTGGTCATTTCACGTTTCATAAATTTAATTTAAAAAAGTCCCATGTATTCCAAACTGGTATCAATCAAAAAATACTCTTCAGCCCTTAAGAAATACCCCCTCACTCACGTCTGTAGGTGTTAGTAAACAAAGTTATTGGTTGAAGAAAGCAGCGCCACCACGCACATTTCAATAATAGAAAATGTTTGGATTTTTTTTTACGGTACCAAAACATAACGGATATTGCCGGATGCGTATCAACCTGTATACAGAATACAGATAACACATCATTTTTACTGAAGACTGAACGCCGTAAAAACAAAACTCCCGCAAACATGGGGCAAGTATGTTTTTTTTCCACATTTTTCCCCACTTAGAATTTTTTTGCGGTTTCCCAGTATATTCTATGGTAATATGAATAACACCATTAAAAAGTACAACTTGTCCCGCAAAAAAAAGCCCTCATACGTCTATGCAGGTGGAAAAATAAAAAATGATGACTCTGGGAAGGCAGGGAGGGAAAAAAACGGAAATAAAAAAAATAAATAAATAAATAGGTCTCGACGTTATAGAGAACCTGTTACATAGATTATGCCCCCCTTGCTGAGGACAGCACAAGCTAGTGTCAGACCTGCTGTTTCCAGCACTGTGCCCCTTACTCTGTAAGATTCTGTAGTTTTAGAGCAGTTAATGCTCAAATCTGCAGTTTTCAGCCAGAAAAGAGTCATGAAAAGAGTCAGTTTTTTTTTCATGCCCCGCCCACCTCAACTGATAAACCTGTTACTTTGAATAGGTAGAAACATGTGAATAACTCAGTGGGCGGGGCTAGTCTTTGGTGGGTGGGGCTAACACCTGCTCATGAATAAGATTTGAGCATTAAATACTCTAAAACTACAGCATCTTACACAATAAGGGACACAGCCCTGGAAACAGCGGGTCTGACACTGGCTTGTGCTGCCCTCAGCAAGGGGGGCATAACCTATGTGACAGGTTACCTATAAGGAGTTAAAATCTGAAAAAAATTTGCCTGTACTCAGCGTTGTGTAGACCGCAATGAAAAATCTGTGCCGTAGTCTACACTGGATTCCATCGGATTTCAAACCTGATGGATCTTCTGCAGGATTTCTGTTGGATTCCTGTACCTTCTGCGGTCCAGCGATATTAAAATGCTGTCGGATTTTGAATGACAGTTTAACACATGCTGTGTAGCCATAGTCTAAAGGGCTAGTGGTACACCAACCAAATAAGCACTCCCCTTGTACACCCTTGGCTGAGGACACTATATGGGGTCATCACAGCGCTGCAGAGAACATATTTCATAGATCTGAATGGCGTTCAGCCGCACCGGAAGCCTTGATAGCTACACTCCTGAGATATATGAAAAAGGCGCAGGAGCTGGACAAGAGGGGCAGGGGCTTGATAAATATAGCAGTCAGCATCCAAAAATTCTCCATCCCATTACAGAGACATAACTGAATTTACAGCTGACCCCAGTGTTCATTGCAGGGGGCTCATCATATAGGCAGTGATCTATGCAGGAGGTGAGAAGAGTCCTACATGTCTACTAGGACTCCTCCATCCAGCAGTGCCCGTCCCCATCCATCCACAGCTGTATCCAGTCCCCATACATGTGAATACAATTGCAGGCAGCACTCACATCTGCAGATCATCACCAATCGGAGACGTTCTCCGTCCACGCCACCCAAACTTCGATCACAACAAGAAGAAGAAGCAGACAGCTGCTGCCACTCGCTGAGGATCATGGGTCATGTAGTGCAGGAGGACAGCATAGTGTACGGGGACAAGAAAGCGGCGGCGCGCATGCGCGGCAGGCTGCTGCCCCGGCGCGTCTACTTCCTATGCTCTGTCCTGACCTGGTTGCTGTTCTCCCGCTGCTGACCATTGTACGGGGGGCAATGGAGGACGGGGAGGCAGAGAGCTCAGAGCCCTGGGTCTGCGTATGGGATGTGTAGAGAAAGAAAGAGCATGTGATATGTGCACTTGTGGAAAGGATGTAGAACATACCTGTAATAACAGCTGTGTAATAATAATCCCTTAGTATCCTAAGTGTTGCTTATCTGCAGGATGGAGCCCTTATTATAGATATCACCCACAGTGATAGGGACTCATTCCATCATAGGAACAGAAAACCTAAATTACACTGCCGGATCTGTTACATGATGGACACCAATCATGCCCGATCGACCTATTGACTATAAACATAGTTGCCAACTTTCGAAAATGAAAAAGCAGGAGAATTTAGTGGGCGGCGCGCGTAGCGCGCCGCGGCAAAAATTTGCATGGACACGCCCATCTTGTTGGTATGCCACGCCCCTTCAAAAAAGCCACACCCCACTCCACCTAACTGCATAACGGCTTTGGAAGAAAGCCAGGTAGATGCCCTTATAGCCAGGTAGTAGCCCCCCATAACCAGGTACTGCCCCTTACAGGCCGGTAGATGCCCCCTTGTAGCCAAGTAGATGCCCCCTCTGTAGCCAGGTAGAGCCAAATTTGTAGCCAGGTAGATGCCCCCCTTTGTTAGCCAGGTAGGTGCCCCCCATTGTTAGCCAGGTAGGTGCCCCCATTGTTAGCCAGGTAGGTGCCCCCATTGTTAGCCAGGTAGGTGCCCCCATCTGTTTGCCAGGTAGATGTCCCCATTGTTTGCCAGGTAGATGTCCCCATTGTTTGCCAGGTAGATGTCCCCTCTGTTGCCAGGTAGATGTCCCCTCTGTTGCCAGGTAGATGTCCCCTCTGTTGCCAGGTAGATCTGTTTGCCAGGTAGTGCCCCCTCTGTTGCCAGGTAGTGCCCCCATCTGTTAGCCAGGTAGTGCCCCCATCTGTTAGCCAGGTAGTGCCCCCATCTGTTTAGCCAGGTAGTGTCCCCTCTGTTGCCAGGTAGTGTCCCCTCTGTTGCCAGGTAGTGTCCCCTCTGTTGCCAGGTAGTGCCCCTTTGTTAGCCAGGTAGTGCCCCCTTTGTTGCCAGGTAGATGTCCCCTCTGTTGCCAGGTAGATGTCCCCTCTGTTGCCAGGTAGATGTCCCCTCTGTTGCCAGGTAGTGCCCCCTCTGTTGCCAGGTAGTGCCCCCTCTGTTAGCCAGGTAGTGCCCCCATCTGTTAGCCAGGTAGTGCCCCCATCTGTTAGCCAGGTAGTGTCCCCTCTGTTGCCAGGTAGTGTCCCCTCTGTTGCCAGGTAGATGTCCCCTCTGTTGCCAGGTAGATGTCCCCTCTGTTGCCAGGTAGATGCCCCCTCTGTTAGCCAGGTAGTGCCCCCATCTGTTAGCCAGGTAGTGCCCCCATCTGTTAGCCAGGTAGTGCCCCCTTTGTTGCCAGGTAGTGCCCCCTTTGTTGCCAGGTAGTGCCCCCTCTGTTGCCAGGTAGATGTCCCCTCTGTTGCCAGGTAGATGTCCCCTCTGTTGCCAGGTAGTGCCCCCTCTGTTGCCAGGTAGTGCCCCCTCTGTTGCCAGGTAGTGCCCCCTCTGTTAGCCAGGTAGTGCCCCCTCTGTTGCCAGGTAGTGCCCCCTCGGGTGCCAGGTAGTGCCCCCTCTGTTAGCCAGGTAGTGCCCCCATCTGTTAGCCAAGTAGTGCCCCCATTGTTGACAGGTATGTAGTTGCCCATCTGTTGCCAGGTTTTGCGCCCTCTGTTTCCAGGTTTTTGCCCTCTCTGTTAGCCAGGTAGAGCCCCCTAAAGCTAATAAAAATTAAATAATAAAATCCACTTACCTTACCAGGCTCCTGCAGCGCGGCCGCTCCCGACCGATCTCTTCAGCGGCGCAGGGGGAAGTGAGAGCAGCCGCGCGTCACTCCCCTGCAGCCGCGCGTCACTTCCCCCTGCGCCATTGACCTGTATGTGCGGCTCACACACCGGCGCCGTACATACAGGGAGAGGAGGGAGGAGGGAGCGATCCCTCCTGCCTCCTCCCTGCACAGTGAGACCGCGGGCGGGTGAGCGGCCGCTGCGGCCGCTGCACCCGCCTGTAGGAGCGGTCCCGCGGCGCAAGAGTAGCGCACCAGCGCTACTCTTGCGCCGCGGTAATTTAAAGGACCCCCGCCGCCTGCAGGCGGCGGGAGGAATGCCAACTCCCCCGGGAGGGCGGGAGGGGACCCCAAATAGCGGGACCCCCCCGCCAAAAACGGGAGAGTTGGCATGTATGACTTTAAAGAGGTCCATTTCCATCAGGGTTGTTCCTAGGCTAAATTGCACCCAGGGCAGGCGGAAGAAATGCCCCCACCCCCTTAACATGTTGCGCCAGGCTGTGACACAGTGAATAACCATCAACCAGAGCCCGAATATACAAAAATCACACAATGTTCTACGTCAAAAACTACTAGTCATCATACAGTTACCAAATAACACTGCTACACAAAACCAGAATAACAAGGCTAATAGTACCAATGTCCTACTAAGACCACATATCACCAGCACATAGTGACTGAATACCACCACATCATTACCACATATCACTACCACATAGTGACTGAATACCACAACATCATGACCACATATTATTACCGCATAGTGACTGAATAATACCATAACATCATGACCATGTATCACCACCACATAGTGACTGAATAATACCACCACATATCACCATCACAGTGACTGAACAATACCACAACACCATGACCACATATCACCACTACATAGTGGCTGAATAATACAACACCATGTCCACATATCACCACCACATAGTGGCTGAATAATACAACATCATGACCACATATCACCACCACATAACGACTGAATAATACCTACACACCATGACCACATATCACCAGCACATAGTAACTGAATAATACCTCCACATCATGACCACATATCACCATCATAGTGACTGAATAAGAATTACCACACCATGATCACAGATCACCAACATATAGTGGCTGAATAATATAACATACCATTAGTGGTAGTGGATACCAGTTGTACACAGGCTCTGCAGACATATAAGTGATTACAGTGAAGATACATCCAGTGACTCACAACAGATGTCTATGATGTGTTGTTCTCTTCTCTGATGAGTTGTCCTCTTTATATGCCCCCTGCAGGTATAAAATAGGCAGGTGTAATGGGAAAAATACAATTAAAAAAAGGTACTCACCTCTCCAAGTTCACACGCCACATGTCATCACACTGCTTACACTGTCACGCCGCTTCCGGGACCCCCGGAGAGACCCAGTGTCGCAGGAGGTATGATGTCACCACTACATCACACCTCTTGTGATGCTGATGTTAATATACAGCATTTACGGAGCGCTTTATAGACAATCAAGAAGGCAGGAATGATAATGAACCATCCTTCCTTCTCCCTGTACAAGCAGCTGCACACTAACTGTGCAGCTGCTAATGCTATGCGAGCGGGCGAGGCGGGCCAAGGCCCCTCCCAAGTGAGCGACCTTGCACTGTATCATGCTGTATTTCCAAAGGTGTTCAATAAATTCTTGGTATTGATATGAAGCAAGGAACTTATGAAACGTATTATTTCTATATATTCAGCCTTAAATGGACACTTCCATCAAAAATGTTTTTTTTTGTTCAAACCAATGTTCCTGGAAAACTATTTTCTAGAATTTCTGGCAGTATTTTTGTCTATTTTGTCACTCCTGTGCAACTAAAAATTACTTACCGTAGCTGCTGCTTATCTTGATGTAGTCATCTTATAAATCAGGGGTGGGCAATTAATTTTCCCATGGGGCCGCATGAGAAAGTGCGATGGTTTTAGAGGGCCGGACTAATAAAAACATAGGATGAACGGGGAAAAATTCGTTTTTGGGGGATTATCTTTGTGGAAACTTACTGGGGGATGTATCTATATACCTGCATATATACTGATGGTACACAGTAAGGCAGGTATATACAGCTCTCCTCAGTAAAGTAGGTATGTAGATGTATGTCCCCTCAGTCTGGCAGGTATATACAGCTCCCCTCAGTGAGGTATATAGATATAGGTACCCGCAGGCAGGCAGGTATATAGATACAGCTCCCCACAGGCAGGTATATAGATACAGCTCCCCGCAGGCAGGTATATAGATAGGTACAGCTCCCCTCAGTCAGTTATATAGATAGTTAGGTGTGTCCCCAGGCAGCTATATAGATAGTTAGGTGTGTCCCCAGGCATCTATAGAGATAGATAGGTGTGTCCCCACTCTGGTATATAGATACTTATGGGTGTCCCCAGGCAGGTATATAGATAGCTAGGTGTGTCCCCAGGCAGGTATATAGTTTTATGGCCAAAATTAAAAATAACAAACACTAATACTCACCTTGGCATACCTCCTTCCCGGCCGAGCGTGCTCATCTTCTATCCGAGGAGCTTCCCGGGCTGGTGGCGTGATGACGTCATCACGCCACCAGCGCCGGGACGCTCCTCCGTCAGCTCCTGGGCCCGCACAGGGTTATTACTCTGTGTGCGCCGAGGAGAGGCAGCGGCGCGGTGAGCGGAGTTCATCACGTCACTGCCTAATTCACCAGCAATAGTAGCGCTGACGGCCGCGGCGGCCTCTCAGCAATACCCGGCCGCGGCGGGCTGTCAGCGCTACTATTAGCAGACCTGGGCATCGTACGCCGCATCCGACGAGCTGGAGGGCCGGATGCGGCCCGCGGGCCCTACTTTGCCCAGGTCTGTTATAAATAGTAGGTAATGACACGACAGTAATCATTCTGTTTTTGTGTGGACAGGGATAGATAAGATTAGCCTAGAATGACAGGGCAAAGACAAGAGCAACACATGAAAGGATAATGGGGGAATCTTTTTCTGCACTGGGGAAGTTTCCAGCTGTCTTTACACTTAGGGTATGTTCAGACAACGTTTTTCAGATCCGTTTTTTGATCCGTTTTCCGGACCCAAAACAGATCCAAAAAACTTATCTAAAAATGTGCAGTTTGATTTACATTGGTTTCAATGTAAAACACGCATCACCATTCAGACGAGTGATCGCTGTTGCGTGTTTACTTGATACGAAAAGCGCATCCGAAAAACGCATTGGATAAACATTTGAAGTGTAATACACTAAATTGGCCCCTAGAAGTCTCATTTGATCTAGAAGAACTGTTTGAACTTTAGTAACCTAATGACCTACGTTAGGAAGCTGACTTGGGGGAGCTACCAAAATTTTACATGCGTTTCAGAGGAAGCCTAATAGAGGGCGCTAAAATAGCATTTTACGTGTGTTTCAGAGGAAGCCTAATATAGGGTGCTAAAAGAGCTTTTTACATGTGTTTCAGAGGAAGCCTAATAGAGGGCGCTATAACAGCATTTTACATGTCTTTCAGAGGAAGCCTAATAGAGGGCGCTATAACAGCATTTTACATGTGTTTAATCTTATAAATCACTTTTTATATATATTGAATGATATAACGCAGTTTTTTCGTATATGGGCGTTTATAGAAATTATAGAAGTTTTTAATAATAATTTTATTAATGTTTTAGATAAATAGTTTATTATAGAATGTTGAGTGGTTTCAGTATAATACTAAAACCACTCAACTTCTATAATTTCTATAAACACCCATTTATATAATTCAATACATATTAAAAGTGATTTATAAGATTAAACACATGTAAAATGCTGATAGCGCCCTCTATTGGGCTTCCTCTGAAACACATGTAAAATGCTGGTAGCGTCCTCTATTGGGCTTCCTCTGAAACACATGTAAAATGCTGGTAGCGCCCTCTATTGGGCTTCCTCTTACACTACGACTTAACCACTTTCCAATCAAAGTGAAAATGTAGGTCATTAGGTTACTTACATTCAAACAGTTCTTCTAGATCAGGGGTGTTAAACTGCGGCCCTCCAGCTGTTGGGAAACTACAACTTCCATCATGCATTTATATAATCTATAACAGTGGGCATGATAGGAGTTGTAGTTTCCCAACAGCTGGAGGGCCGCAATTTGACACCCCTGTTCTAGATCAAATGAGACCTCTAGGAGTTGTAGTTTCCCAACAGCTGGAGGGCCGCAATTTGACACCCCTGTTCTAGATCAAATGAGACCTCTAGGGGCCGATTTAGTATAGTACACCAAAGATTCTACCTTTTCAAATTACAACCTCTGTGGATGGTATCATTTGGGAATAGCCTCAAGTTCTTTGCCTGTATTTTATCTAGTGTAGACTGTGTATATATATATTGAAAAACAGATCCGAAAAAGGCATCCAAAAAGCATCTGCAGCTGCATTTTTTGTATACGTTTTTTGGATGCAGTTTCTCTTCTGGTAAAAAACGGATTAAAAAACGGATCCAAAACGTCGTGTGAACATACCCTTATAAGGTCCTGCTGGTAACGCTTACACATCTCAGGCCATAGTCGGCCTGAAAGAGAACCGCCAAGCAATCCTCACTGTTGCCATCAGCGCTCCCAGAGGGAAAGTCAGAGACACAAGCCAGGAAGATGTACATTGTAGAACTTAAAATAATAAAATAAAAAATATTAAAAAAACAACCACACAATAGAAAATAATTTAATAGTCACCTATAACTTGTTAATACTGTTTAAAAACCCTCTTTAAAGGGTTTGTCCAGCTCCTAAAAAAAACAATATTAAAGGAGTTGTCTCATTACAAGCTTTCAGGCTGCTTCAAAGGCAAAGGAGCAAGGGATTTTTTAATTCAGGGGCTGCTTCTTGTCTGCCTCTTCTCCTCCCTCTTCCCACCTCCCCTCAGCACACAGACAGCTCTCCTCCTAACTTCTATACAGCAGGGGAGAGGGCTAGGGGGTTTGCTGCCAGGGTTAACCCTGTGTGTGCCTGCCTAGGTCTACTGCAGGCTCTTGCTGCTAGATCAGCTGTATTGTCAGCTCCACATAGACAGCAGAGAGAGGGCTGATCTATGAGTGTGGAGAGGTCTGTGAAGCTGTGATTGCTAATAGCAGAGCAGGGGGATGTAAGTGTTCCTATACCCCCTGCTTAGCATACAAATCTCCACATCTCCAGCAACAAACAAATCCTTTCAGAACAGACACAGGGCAGCTGTGAAGTGTTACTATAATCCCAATGTGTCACTAATACAGCAGAGCATGAAGCGTTCACATGCCCCCCTGATCTGTTCTATTAGTATAGTCAGAGCTCCACAGGCACATCATGATTATAGTAACACACAGGGTCACTGCTGTCACATCTACTGTCTACTTACTACAGATCAGCCTCACCTCTGCTCTCCTCAATCTGTGTAGAGAACAGGAGGGAGCAGGCACACACAGGGTTAATCCAGGCAGCACAGACACAGAAGCCAGAGCCCTCCCCCTCCCTCCACTACAGAAGCATTCTGTGCAGGAGGGACACTGTGCTGGGACCTGTATTCAGAAACAGATGAGTCATCAGACCTGACAGCCAGTGAGATAAAGATCAACAGGTCAGCTGCTATAGAGATTTGAGAAGCTGATATACTACTACTAACAGGGGTAACTCAAAATCAGTAGGAAATTTGTAATGAACATATATTGCAAAACGGCTTGTTTTTTAAAGATCTTTTAATTAAAACCCACTCATTGTAGCGAGACAACCCCTTTAACCTCATGGAGCCCCATTAAAACAAAAAAAAAAAAAAAGAAAAAACAGACCACACTCTCCTTCCTCCGGTCCTCTGTTCCGGTGCTGCAACTCTGGTCTTGTTTTTTTCCTCCTACTTCTGAACGGATATGACCCTGCTGCCGCCGCTGATTGTCTACAGCGTTTGATTGCTTCTACTTACATCACTAATTGGAAATGCCCAGCTGTAAGCTGTGATGTATCACTGGCACATGATGTATCCATTCACAAGTAGAAGAAAGACCATAGAGTCGCAGCGCTGGAACACAGTAGGAAGCTGAGTGTGGGATTTCTAGTTTTAATGGGGAAACTTAGTATTTTTTAACTGGACAACACCTTTACCATCTAAACATTTATTATACCTGGAAATTAGCTTTTCAATTCCTTGAAAAAAAATATTTTTTCTCTTTCCCCAAAAGATGGTCACTTATTGTGGATTTCAGTTCGTCATCATTAGGAAATCCACTTTCGCGAAGATCTTTTTTTTAAATTGGGAAACCGGTAGTAATCACCGGGGCTAATTCCAGACTATATTGTGGGTGATTTATTTCCTGGGCTCCACAGTCTCATACAGCAGCCCTATTGACTTGTGTGGGGTGCGTTGTCATGGAGTTACGTAGTCCTTTAGCCAATATTTCTCACCTTTTTTCCTTAATGGCATCTTGTAATTGATTTAGAGGTAGTGTACAACGTCCAACTAAGGGTTGGGTCCATGTGAACATACGTTCTTAGATGCGCGTTTGGATCCGTCTAGATGGACCAAACATGCATCTTACAATGAGCAGTGTGATATTACACTGCTCGCAGTGTAAAACATGTATCGGCGTTCAGACGAGTGATCGCCAATGCATGTCTCATTGCGTCTTTCGTATCTGTTCCAAGAATTGACATGTTAATTCTTGGCCCGAAAGACGCAGCAGGAGCCCTATTTAAAACTAGAGTATAGGGTGCAATCCTGCTGCGTGCAACATGCATCCAAACATGCAGCTGCGTGTTGGATCCGATCGCCGCTGTGTTTTTGGATGCGGTTTTCATATCCAAAACGGATTCAAAATCTGACCCAAAAAGTCATGTGAACAAACCCTAAGAGTTTTACCTTATTCTTTAAATTTAGTTAGTAAAATTCCATTGCTGTCCCAAAAATGTGTCTATCACCTTTCTAGCTGATGGAGAAACTTAAAGGGGTTGTCTCACTACATTGATTCATCTTACCTCAGTCCTGTTTTCCTGGTTTCACTTTGAATTCAGGGGCGTGTTTACTGGCTTCCACTAGGGTGCAGAAGAAGCCAGGTCTGTAGCTATAGCGACCAGTGCTTGCAGCCTTTCAGGATAGATCAAACAGGTCTGTAGCTATAGCGACCTGAGGAGCTGATGCAGCTCATTTAAGAGGGGATATCTAGAAATAAGTAGGACCCTGTTAATAGACATATATTGCAAAGTCACTTGTTTTTGCAAGATCTTTAACAAAAAGCAATCCTTGTAGTGAGACAACCCCTTTAACACTTCTTTGGAGGGGACGTTCCTTTTTTGAGCCACTGCATCGATTCCTGTTTGCTTTCCTAATGTGCACCAACGTTTCATCTCCAGTCACAATTCGATTAATAGTAATTGATGGATCATCATATGGCTATAAAAACTCTTTACAACAATCCCTTCAAACTAGATTCTTAAAGGGGTTGTCTCACTACAAGGATTGCTTTTTATGTTAAAGATCTTGCAAAAACAAGTCACTTTGGAATATGTGTCCATTACAGTGTCCTACCTATTCTGAGGTATTGCCTTTTGTATGGGCTGCATCAGCTCCTCAGATCGCTATAGATACAGACCTGTTCAATCTCTCCTGATAGGCTGCCAGCACTGGTTGCCATAGCTACAGACCTGGCTTCTACTGCAGCCTAGTAGAAGCCAGTAAACACGCCTATGAATTCAAATTGAAACCAGGAAAGCAGGACTGAGATAAGATGAATCAATGTAGTGAGACAACCCCTTTAAGCCTTCGTGATACCCCTCTTGCACTAACCTTTGACAGATTAAAGGGGTATTTCTGTTTCATTGATTAGTTTAAAACATGCAGGCAACAATAAATAAAGACTATTACCAAATACACTGCTGTTCTCATTTTGGTTCTCTTCAGAGTCGGGAGCAGATCTTACCATCTGCTTTAGCGTATAAGCTTTTCTAGGCACCAGCCACCGCTCTCTGCTCTTACAAGCTGCAGCAGTAGCCGGGATGGTGATGTCACTCCCTGTTCGGTTACTTATCTTGAACTCAGGAGCTTGTTTACATTTCTTGGTGATAAGCTTTAATGTTTTAGAGCTCTACAGCCTTGTGTCCTATAGTTTTCAAACTTTCTGCACTCATGTCACTGTAACACGATCAACGGGGAACAGCAGAGATGATATGTCAATCACTGCTATAGAACCATCCTCAGTCTAACCAAGAGCTTCAAGCCTGAAGCTGCCTGTGGCTCTGTAAAACAGCCTGGTAAGAACTGTCCTTTAGGTCTATCATGAAGGATGTTGTGTATGGTACCAACAGGTTCTGCCAACCGGTCCACAAAGAAGAAAAAGTTCGGCACCACCAAATTAAGACGCAACACCACTAAATCTCAGGTCTGAACCAATACAATGAAAATACCTTAAAGTGGGGAAAAAAAGTATTTAGTCAGCCACCAATTGCGCAAGTTCTCCCACTTAAAAAGATAAGAGAGGCCTGTAATTGACATCATAGGTAGACCTCAACTATGAGAGACAAAATGAGAAAACAAATCCCAAAAATCACATTGTCTGATTTGGAAAGAATTTATTTGCAAATTATGGTGGAAAATAAGTATTTGGTCAATAACAAAAGTTCATCTCAATACTTTGTTATATATCCTTAGTTGGCAATGACAGAGGTCAAACGTTTTCTGTAAGTCTTCACAAGGTTGGCACACACTTTTGCTGGTATGTTGGCCCATTCCTCCATGCAGATCTCCTCTAGAGCAGTGATGTTTTGGGGCTGTCGCTGGGCAACACGGACTTTCAACTCCCTCCAAAGGTTTTCTATGGGGTTGAGATCTTGAGACTGGCTAGGCCACTCCAGGGCCTTGAAATGCTTTTTACGAAGCCACTTCTTCGTTGCCCTTGCGGTGTGCTTGGGATCATTGTCATGCTGAAAGACCCAGCCACGTTTCATCTTCAATGCCCTTGCTGATGGAAGGAGGTTTGCACTCAAAATCTCATGATACATGGCCCCATTCATTCATGTACACGGATCAGTCATCCTGGTCCCTTTGCAGAAAAACAGCCCCAAAGCATCATATTGCCACCCCCATGCTTCACAGTAGGTATGGTGTTCTTTGGATGCAACTCAGCATTCTCTCTCCTCCAAACACGAGTTGTGTTTCTACCAAACAGTTCTACTTTGGTTTCATCTGACCATATGACATTCTCCCAATACTCTTCTGGATCAAACTTCAGAGGGGCCTGGACATGTACTGGCTTAAGCAGGGGGACACGTCTGGCAGTGCAGGATCTGAGTCCCTGGTGGCGTAGTGTGTTGCTGATGGTAGCCTTTGTTACGTTGGTCCCTGCTCTCTGCAGGTCATTCACTAAATCCTCCTGTGTGGTTCAGGGATTTTTGCTCACCGTTCTTGTGATAATTTTGAACCCACAGGGTGAGATCTTCCGTGGAGAACCAGATCCAGGGAGATTATCAGTGGTCTTGTATGTCTTTCATTTTCCACCACTTTCTTCTCAGCCTGGTGCAGGGCTATAATTTTGATTCTGGTGGCCTTCGACAGCTCTTTGATCTCCACAATAGTGGAGTTTGGAGTGTGACTGTTTGAGATTGTGGACAGGTGTCTTTTATACTAATAAGTCCAAACAGGTGCAATTGCTACAGGTATGAGTGGAGGACAGAGAAACCTCTTAAAGAAGAAGTTACAGGTCTGTGAGAGCCAGAAATCTTGCTTGTTTGTAGGTGACAAAATACTTATTTTCCACCATAATTTGAAAATAAATAATTTCCAAATCAGACAATGGGATTTTCTGGATTTGTTTTCTCATTTTGCCTCTCATAGTTGAGGTCGACCTATGATGTCAGTTACAGGCCTCTCTCATCTATTTAAGTGCGAGAACTTGCACAATTGGTGGCTGACTAAATACTTTTTTCCCCACTGCATTCAAATGTGAAGTTTGTGCTCATCGGAAGAAACAGGAAAGACTTTGTAATACTTTCTTCTGTTCCTTGGATAATTTCTGCTAATGTTCACACTTGAATTTTGGCATCTTTTGTTTTGATTTTTTTTACTTCCTCTTTAGCTGCTTCAGTTGGATGGCTGGGATGCTGGTCACCATTGAAGCTCTCCCAACCTCTCTTGAATTCACTAGACCACTATGAAGCTCTGGATAATGAAGGAACAGCTTCTTGACAAACGGCCACCATAATTTCTGGTACATTTTTTTCTTTGTTTCATTCATAATGTTATTTCTACACGATGCTCAAGTTTTATCAGCTTACTCTGATCAACAACAGTAATGGTCACAACAAGCTGAAATCTTACATTTACACACTCAAAGAGTGTCTCTACCTGGAACCATCATAGAATTACCTGCAAACTAAATAAAATATGCCAAGAATTAATAGAACATACCTTGTGTTTTTTTGCCAACAGAACCTCCAATGCACATGTGAATTGGGACTTAAAAAGTGCATTGTGCTGCATGTGAGTGCATAAAGCTCTGGACTATTGCAATCTTTCTCCAAAAAGAGATGGTCCCCACCAACCCTGAAAGCTCTACAAAGGTCAAGGATCATTGGCTAACCTTCGCTGAAGCTTAGGGAGAGCCCGTCTTGAATGCCAACTGGACTGTATTCTGGATGATCCTTAGTGTTGTGGTTCGGAGCACTTCAGCCCCAGCGAGACCATGGCAACTGGTCACCACCCTGCAATCAGCTTCCACACTTGTATAATGATTTAGATGCCGAGGTCGCAGTCAGTTCCTAATACCTAGAACTCCAAAAAACAGTAATAAAAACTGCACATAAGGCCCCCGTTAAATTTTGCATTAGAGCCCTGAAGAACTTTGGCAAAGGGTTATCTTTGTTTAGTAAAGTTATTATATATACAATGTAAGACTCCACTCACATTTTGGCCACCAACTTGGTTCAGCCTGGGGGTTTCTTCGCTCCGGGATTTACGCTTATCGTAAGACGGATGATGGCACTCCAGCACAGGCTTCAGTTGAATCTGGCCTTGAGCCAGTTTTATTGCGGCACAGTATTCACATACATAAAACAAAACAAAATCCTCGGCCGTCTGGCCACTAACTACACAATATACAGAGTGTCCCTCTCTAATGTGTGAGCTGGACCTAATGTTCAAACCCACAATAAACTCTTTCAACTTCCCCCAGTCTCCCACTGGGTCGCGGCTTCTTCCAAGCCTCTGGGGGGCCAGAGCCTCTCTCCAGCTCCTTTGCTACACACCACTGCAGGTAGCAGAACACGCCCCCTTGATTACCTGGAGCAGCAGGCTTTTGTAGGCCTCCAAGGCCATGCCAAAAACATGTGCTGGAACACGGGAACATGGGTACGTGGGAACATGGGGAGTAGACACCCACCCGACACATTGTCTACTCCCAATAAGAGCCGACCCCAAGAACGGCTGAAAAGCCAAGCTAACGATCCACCTTTGCCAACCACTTAGTGTGGCTGACAATACATATGACCGGCTCCTATTCCACCAAGGCCACATATCCTTGGTGGCATGTCGCATATACCACTCTGGTATATCTCCACCTAGTGGCAGAAACAGGCAACTACATGTAGCCGGTCCGCCACATACCCCTCCCCTCTGATAAAGCCCGTAGGGCTTTCTCACCTTGCCCAGGCTCCCTCCGGGGTCAAAGCTCCTATTTTGGGGCAACGTCTTCCCTACAACCTCAGGGGCAGAGACAAAATGGTCCCCATACAACTCAGTTGTGGGCTCATACCATGCACCCAACACACCTTGGGCAACAGACAGTCTACTGCCACTTACTATAGATGTTACAACCCATGCATGCTCTACTACAAGGAGGTCATCACCCACAGCCCGCATGCTGACATTCACAGGGTTACTAATGACAACCCTATTACCAGAGCTTCAGACCTTGTAGATTGCCTACACACACCGGCCATCTTGGCATTGTGCCCACTTTACAGAGTTTTCATTATCTTGGGTCTCACATAAGCAAGAGGCCCCTGGTTTGTCCCAACAACCATACTAGGGTTACCAACAGCTGTAAGGACAGCACCCTTCTCCAATTCCTCTGGACAATGAAGCGCCCCCTCTTGGCTACTAGCTGACATCTGGTCTATCTCAGGGACCCCCTCAGTGATGATACTCTCCACTGCAGTAGGACCGACTATGGCACCATTTACCTCTGTGCCACCCATAACCTGCTGGTCAATGCTCACCGGGTTATTGCCGACAATCCCTACATCTAGGAGACCTCTTCTGATAATCTCAGCTTCCTTACCAGGTGAGTTTCTAATGTCTGAGGACTCGCTCGTCCCTCCATACACATGACTTACAGCAGCGGGAAGAACCTCTTCATGGCCTGTTTCTGTTTTTCCCTGCAATATCCTTGCATGACTACGGGGGTCACTGGCACTCACCTGAGCTTCACAGCCTGCCACAGGTATTTGACTTGTGGTGACCACTTGAGGAGGCTTATATTGTACTACAGGGGCCCCAAACTGTGTTTGCTCTGCACCCAGGACCTCCCCAATCTCAGAGAACACATTCCCCTGTGCACCGTTTTCACATGCTCCGTTTGGCAGCAGACCCTTGGCAGCAATATGTGGAGATGTTTCCTTCCCATCCCCCACAGCCATCTCTAAGAGGGAACTCTCATTTTCTTTTTTTTTTTTTCAATTCAATCGCGTTTATTGAACATATTGTATAAATTACAAGAGTCATATATTGCAGAACATTGACTTTAGACAGAGTTAGAACAATAATGAAAAAAGATTGTCACATTACATTCTTTCTAGGACTTGGAAGCAAGCATTACTATTATCAAATTTATGCTTTGGCATGTCATGGATCTCAAATAAGGAATAGATGATTGGATAAACAACACTGAGTCATAATGATCACATGTGTTACTGGCAGTGCAATAGTGTGACCCTGTATATAAACCTTATGACATAGCAAGAGAACTAAAGAAAAGAAGGAAACCTAACAGAACAGGCTAAACGGCTGGCCCATCAGCCGCATTCGACCTCCATAGCAGGAGAAGGACCGAGGACAAGGCGTCCAGCTCCTTCTCATCCGTCCCCCACCCCACAGATCCCAACCATTCCTCACTGTCAGATCGAAGGTGATCCGCTTAGGAGCAGGTCGAGTAAAGATCTGACCCGCAAAAGGCAATCCAGTCCTCCCAAATACTCAAATATTGGCCATGGCGTGTTGGAGAATCATTTCTGCCATGAATAAGGTGCTGCTGCTGCACCGAAACGCGTCGGTCTCGATGCGACTTGCATGATTCCATGTGGATCTTTTAATCGCCTTTCAGAAATAAATTTTTGGAACCATTTTTTCACCTTGAGAGTGTTCTCCGCTGGACTGCTTTTGCTTTGTGTTGTTAATCATTTCTGAACTCCTCTAAACGCTGAAGAGCGTGTATTTCCCGGATCCAATCCGTCACCGTAGGGGGCACTGTGGAAAGCCAGAGCCTTGGGATAACTATCTTGGCAGCAAGGAGTAGAAAAGTCAGGAGGTGAGATTTAAGAAGAGTGGCGGGCAGAGGGATGTCAAACAGAAGCAATGTCGCAGGATCATTTTGAAGCGTGACCCCCGTAATTAGGTGAATGATACGTATCACTCCCCTCCAAAAAGGCTGGAGAGACTGGCATCCCCACCAAATATGGGACATAGTGCCTCTCTCCCCGTTGCATCTCCAGCAGACTTCCGGGCTGGAGGATGAGAAAGCATTAAGCAACGCTGGCCCCCGATACCACCTGGTAATGATTTTATAGTTTAGCTCGTGGGCCCTGGAAGATACCGAGGATTTATGGGCCAGTTGAAATGCATTGGACCAGTCCTCATCCGAAAGGTTTCTAGCAATTTCCTTCTCCCAGCTGAGCTGGAAAGGCAGGTTAACACATGGCCGCGAGCAAAGCAAGAGCTTGTACAAGCCCGAGAGGGTCCGTTTTTCGAGTATCTTCCAAGGCACCACAGCTCGAAGGTGGTAAGAGGTCTATGTACCACGAATGTACGCTTCCATTTCGAGTATATACTACAGAGCTGATAGTAATGAAGTCTCGCCCAACCCCCAGGGTTAGGGGCGTCAGCTCGCACAGCTTCGAAGTCCCTCAGGGCACCCGTGGTGAGGACCCGATCAAGAACTGAGGCAACAGCTCCGGGCCCCACTAATCGGGATATGGCTGCGGAGAGCTGCTCAGGGACGTCTGGGTTACCCACAAGCGGGGTGCACGGCCCGCCCACCTGGAACAAACCCCTGCCCGCTGCATATGATCTGAATGTCAGTACTGAGATTTGGGCAATCAGCGGGAGTTGTAAGAGCTGTCTTTTTGACAGCAGTGAGGGCGGCAGCCAGGGTAGAGCTGCTGTAGGCGCTCCATACCCTAGGGTCTCAAAGTGAACCCATAGTTTGCTAGAGCCCTCCTCGAAGCAGTCCAGTGTTCGCATCGCCACCGCCGCCAGATAATAGGATAGAAAGTCAGGCAATGCGAGAGCCCCCATCAGCTTGGGGTCTAATCAACGTGGACTCAGCCAGTCTGGATCTACCCCCCGCCCATACGAACTGGGACACCGACTTACGAAGAGTCTTAAAAAAGGCCCTCGGAAGCAGGATAGGGATCGCCTGAAACAGATACAACAACCTGGGCAATATATTCATCTTCAGTATATTTATGCGTCCTATCCAAGAAAAATCTTTTCTATCCCACTTCGTTAGGTCTGGTTTGAATTTGGAGATTAAAGGAGAAAAGTTTAACTCAAAAATCTTATCTGGGTTCGAGGGCACGCGGACCCCTAGATACTTGAAGGAAGAGTTTTCCCAAGAGAGGGGGAAGGTGGCCCTCAAGGAGGACAAAGTGGCCTGCGGGATGTGAAAGCCCATTGCGGAACTCTTGGCCATATTTATTTTGTGATTACTGTAGCGACTATATTCCTCCAGGACCTCCAGGGCTGCGGGAAGAGAAGAGACCGGGTTCACAAGGTACAGGAGCAGGTCGTCGGCAAAGGCCGAGCATTTGAAGGAGTGACCCTGTACTTGTATCCCCTGTATTTTAGGGTCGTTCCGCAGCGCCTGTAGTAGGTGTTCCATGGCCAATACGTACAGAATGGGAGAGAGAGGACATCCCTGCCTGGTGCCATTTCCACTAGATAGGGGAGCAGACAAGGCTCCGTTGACCCTAACCTGTGCTTGGGGGGAGTTATAGGAACTCTCATTTTCTATCTGGGTCACTCCTGTATCTTGCTCACCATCAAGGGCAGCCAGACTAACCTCCTTCTGGGTCTCCAACTCGACCAACCTGGCTGTCTTCACATTAGGTAATTCAGTCACCTTCTCACCACCAATAGGGGCAGCAGACATCTGGCTGGACAAATCACTCACATATAAGTCATCCCACAGCACAGGACATAACTCATCTTTACTATTTTCCTCCATACCTTGCAGGAAAGATTTATCCTTTGCCTCAGACCCCTGCTCCTCTTTACCATCTGGGGATTTAAACATGCCCCTCTCCCCTTCACTAGGGTTTGAGCATACACCCACCTCAGCGGTGTCTAGCAGCTCACTCTCTCTGTCACTGCAGTCTTTGTGACCCCTGCAGTAAGAGCTACTGGAAATATAGCAGACACTGGAAAATTTTCTCACAGGGGGACTACAAGTCACAGCATGACTTTTCTCTTCACCCTCTATAGTGTCACACTCTGGATCTCCATCACAGATACACTGCTCAGGACTGCACACAGAATCTGCCTTGGCACCGATTTTTTTCCCAAACGTATTCACTCTCATTTGAACAATCATCATCATCAGTACTCTGTAGCACTGACACGCTACAGCATCCACTCCCACACTGCAACTGAGACTCTTCACAGAGGGTTTGTTCCCTTTGGTAACTAACCAGCACATTCGCACTCATAGTCTCCTCCTCATACACCGCAGCAGAGCAATCACCTTCCTGGGAAGCTGTTTCTCTATCGGGCAACACACTTGCAGAGTACCCATTAAAGCAGGCAAAAATCTCTCTGGGACCAACAAGAGCAGAACATAACTGCTGGCTATCCCTCACAGGACACACCCTCATTAACTTGGTCTCCTCACCCATTGCAGGAGAGGAATCATTCCCAGGATTCTCCAGTTCACTTGCAGGCTGCACACTGAAACATGAAGTCTCCTCTCTGGGAACAGCAGCAGTCGCACAGAACTGGAGGCTATCCTTCCCTGGGCACGCATTACCTGCGACTTGCAGGCTACTACCAGGTACACACAGAGCGCTGGGGTTACTGTTAGACACCTTTATGAACTAGTCCCCAGACACATCACACCGCATTGTAGCACACTCATATTCCCCGGTTCCCACAACAGGAGATGCAGAGGACACCTTGTTGCTAGGGGCAACCACATTAGTTCCACAGGGAACTGTAGAGGTAACCCATTTCTCCATGTGGACATGCACCACAAAACACACATCCTCTGCACTACTCTTAGCACTGGTAACCCCAACCTCTAAGGGCGCACTTGGGCCTCTCTGCCCTATAGCTGAAGCTGACAATTCTTCATAAGCTAACTCAGACTCGGCATTGACTTCACACATGGCTCTGACCTCAAGGGGCAGACCTGAGCTGCTCTCTGCTACAGCAACTCTAGCCGCTTGTTCACACAGAGCCTCTCCTGAGCTACACCTTGCTTTTGCTTCAGCAGCTATTTCAACCTTGGCCGTTACTGCAGCGGACTCTGGGACCATTCTCCCCTCATCCTTCTCAGGTAGTAGGACTGAGCTATTTATTAAAAACACATTTTTTTTCCTTATTGACAATCTCAATAGACCCCAGTTCAGATGAGTCACAATTATAAAATCCAGAAGACTTTTCAAGTCCAGACATCACAGTCTCACTGCTCTTTGGACTTGTCCTACTGGGCAACAGTTCTGGGCACCCATTTACCATACCCTTTGCAGGGGGCACTTTCCAGGAAAAACCACCTGCTTGGCCTGGCCTGCTCGCCATCTCCCACAGCGGCCAGAAATGGGGAAAGTCACTGCCCAGTATGAATTCCACTTGCAGCTCCTCACATACCTTCCAATAGATGATCAACAGTCCCCAGACTGGTCACAAAACGTATGGCCACAGTCTTACCAGCACCTGGTCGGGTCTGCAGAAAGGGCAGGATGTCGGGGTGCACTCTGGAGACCCTCTGGCGACAGTCCAGATCCACCATTAGCAGGATGCCTCCCACTTGCAACTTCAGGGTCTGTACTGACATCTCCCTTGGTGACACAGCCTCTCTCTCGGTCATCAGCTGTGCCTGGATCCTTTTATTTTCCTCCCGCATGGTGGCAGTCAGCTGCTCAGACTCCTGCATGGACTGCTTCAGCTAGGCAAGGAGTTCCTCCATAGCCAAACGCAAAAAAAATTTCACCAACAGTCTTTCTTTATGCAGCACCAATTGTAGGCTTTTGGCCCTTTAAATTTCGCTGTGGCAAGACTTCAACTGCACCAATTCAGGTACAACTTTGTGCCAAATCTGCGCCAACTCAATTGTGACCATTACTGCCCACGGCATCCTCCACCAATTGTAAGACTCCACTCACATTTTGGCCACCAACTTGGTTCAGCCTGGGGGTTTCTTCGCTCCGGGATTGCCGCTTATCGTAAGACGGATGATGGCACTCCAGCACAGGCTTCAGTTGAATCTGGCCTTGAGCGAGTTTTATTGCGGCACAGTATTCACATACATAAAACAAAACAAAATCCTCGGCCGTCTGGCCACTAACTACACAATATACAGACAGAGTGTCCCTCTCTAACGTGTGAGCTGGACGTAATGTACAAACCCACAATAAACTCTGTCAACTTCTCCCAGTCTCCCACTGGGTCGCGGTTTCTTCCAAGCCTCTGGGAGGCCAGAGCCTCTCTCCAGCTCCTTTGCTACACACCACTGCAGGTAGCAGAACACGCCCCCTTGATTACCTGGAGCAGCAGGCTTTTGTAGGCCTCCAAGGCCATGCCAAAAACATGTGCTGGAACACGGGAACATGGGTACGTGGGAACATGGGGAGTAGACACCCACCCGACACATTGTCCACTCCCAATAAGAGCCGACCCCAAGAACGGCTGAAAAGCCAAGCTAACAATCCACCTTTGCCAGCCACTTAGTGTGGCTGACAATACATATGACCGGCTCCTATTCCACCTATGCCACATATTCTTGGTGGCATGTCGCATATACCACTATTGTATATCTCCACCTAGTGGCAGAAACAGGCAACTATATGTAGCCGGTCCGCCACAACATATATATACGTAGCAAATTGCTTAAGAAGTCCTGCATCCCCTTCAGTCTCAGGAGCAGTAATGGTTCCAGAAACTAG
This sequence comes from Phyllomedusa bahiana, assembly GCA_025379985.1. Taxonomy (NCBI): domain Eukaryota; kingdom Metazoa; phylum Chordata; class Amphibia; order Anura; family Hylidae; genus Phyllomedusa; species Phyllomedusa bahiana. The sequence continues at coordinate 9,098 of JAODAL010011141.1, read as the reverse complement.
ACCATCACTTTACTAAACAAAAATAACCCTTTGCCAAAATGCTTCAGGGCTCCAATGCAAAATATTTTTTGGGAGTTCTAGGCATTAGGGCCTGACTGTGACCTCAGCATCTAAACCATTATACAAGTGAGGAATCTGATTGCAGGATGCTGACCAGTTGGCATGGTAGCTGGTATATGACGGTAACATGAGGTTCTGGAAGGTTTTCTCACTTAGCAACATTGAGCATCCTGAGCAGTTGGTTAGTCCGGTGGTACTGTATAGGGTAATCTCAGGGTATATACAGAGGTTGAAAAAATGGGCCTTACCTACTGACATAAAGAATATTGTAACTCTCCATCCCTCCACACAGTTTTTTGTAGAGTTTTGTTAGCGGATAGTACACCATTTTTGCTATTTGAACAAGGTCCTATTCAAATGGCCTTGCAAGGTTTGTTAAAGTATTATTAAATAAAAATCTACCGTTATTATGTATCATTTATCCATAAGATGGGTGATGAGTGCCGGTTCACTGTTGGTTCTATCCCTGGCAAAGAACTGGGGTCCCATGGTCCTCATTTTAAGGTTATGTTCACACGGCCTAATTGTGCACGAATTTCGCCACATATTTGCGCTTTAATACGGGCAAATCGCACGCCGCAATTAAAGTAATCATTGCTCTGATAGAGAACTATGAATTACATCTAGTCTCCTTATTGTACGCCAGGAGAGAGAAGTCACATGTCACTTCTTCGCGGCTGCTTAAGTGCCACTGACAATAGAGGTGAATGGTGAGCTGATCAGCGTGTACTTCCAAAACACATGGCGTACTGTGGCGTGTACAGTACGCCATGTGAACATAGCCTAGTAGCGCAGCTGTTGAGCATGTGTGCTACCACTACTTTAAAAATCTATGTAGCACTAAGATAGTACAGCACTTGACTACGAGAACACTCAGATTTTAATATTTTAAACTGACAACATAATACATAAAATTTTATAGCAAAAGAATTTACCTGTTTTATAATAATCTCTAAGCTTAGCTCTCTTGCAGGATATTAAATTTGTAGGTAGGGTTTCTGTGATAGTGTATTGCCCCCCGCCCTCCATAATTAGTCACTTCTCACTTTTTACAGATTAATATAGACTCTATTAGAAAAAAACCTCTATATGTACCACAGAGGAGGCACACAGAGGTAAAATAGGGACAGAGAACAGGCTACGAGTGCCATATTACAGATGTATCACACAGGTCATGTGTATGGCAGCTAAAACCAAAAGCACTGTTTTAATCACATACTTCCCCAAATGAAACAGATGACAGGAGGACTCCAGCCAATGAATACATTGTAAATGAAGAATAGGAAGGCATTTATAATTGCAGAGGAAAGATCTGTGAGAGGAATCATGGGAACAGTGGTTGGTTATCTGTTAACTCTAAACACAGCAAGCTCTGGCAGCATCAAAACAAAGGCACTGAAAATAATAACTACTGCTGACCTACGATGGTAGCACCTGGTGACTATTCTACCACATCTAGCTACAAACGGATGTATTAACCATTCTCTGACAAAGGGTTGTTACAGTATGTTATAAAATGGTGTGTTACTCATGTAGAGGTTGCCTAAAGCAATCATCTCATTCATCTAATACTGGAAACCTAGTAGGCCTAAAGTGAATGAAGCCATACAATCCTCATCTGAAACATCATTCCTAAATTTGTTGGCAGTTTTTCTTAATGAAGCTGAATGAGAAAAGATTCTCAGAGTTTATTGACTTTATCAAGTACAATCCTCCAACATTGAACTTTGGAAAAATAAAACACTAAAAGTAACACGGGTGATATTTACAAAGATTTCGAAGATAGATACAAGAGGCAGCAAAACAAGAAGAATTTCCAACACCTTGGCTACTCAGCTCTTGTGAATAAGCCCTTCATATGAGATGACTGAAGCAGGGGGTACACACATTTTTCATTAGAATTTTTTCCGACAATATACATGACATTACTAAAGAGTCAACATAATTCACAAATCTGTAGCAAATGTAAAGGCTCTGTTACTGATTTTGACCCTTATGGAAAATACTGCAATACTTCCAATGAGTGGTGGATGGGGAATCTCCTGCCTCTTCAGCTGAACATTGGGAAAGAGGAGAAAGGGATTCTGTGATGAGAAAAAGACATAGTAACAATATATAGACCATCAAATAAGCAAGACCACAATGGAGAAATAGATTAATGATGTAAAATAACCCTGCAATAAACAGGTAAATTGTGCACAATTAGCTGCAGCTACTGGTCATGGTCTTCATATGGACGTTGGTGCTGCCTGCTCATGTGATTCACCTCTTGGATGGTGTATGGGTTCATGAAGTTGTGATATTCAAATATGTCGGTAGCCCTTGCTTTCACCAAAATCATCTTTTTTCCAAGGTCTTTAATGTAAATGGCAGCTATTGGATGGATCACAAGATTCATATCCCACAAGCTATTTCTGCATTTTCTGAAGAACTACACAAAACTGTGTGTACAAAGACCCTGGCACTTCAGATTAAGTTAGTCTCAAGCTCTACACAGAGATGTGATCTTTGAAACCCATGGTCAAGGAGTTATTCCACAATCAAGGCACGCTCAGTTTCTCTATTCCGTGTGTTCGTAGGTGGAAGTTTAGGTATGACCACTTTGTAAAGCATTTCTTGCATTCAGGACAAGTGAAGAGCTTATCTGCAGAATGTGTCCTTTGGTGTGTCACCATGTGGGAACTCTGGGTGAAACGTTTACCACACTTGGGACAAGCAAATGGCTTCTCCCCTGTGTGTGTCCTGTAATGTGTTGCCATATTTGACCTCCGACTAAATCTCTTCCCACAGTCAGGGCAGGCATACGGCTTTTCTCCTGTGTGAGTCTTAAGATGCATTCCCAGGTGAGACCTTTTGGCAAATCGCTTATCACAATGGTTGCAAGCATAAGGCTTATCCACTGAAGAAGACTGGCCGTGTGTCATTTGATGGATAAGAAGATTGTTCATGGTCTCAAACAACTGATTTTGTTCTTCACAAATACGGACAGGATTATGATCAGCATATGCTTGTTCTTCATCATACATGTAATTATATTCATTGGTTTCCTCTTTAATTTGTGGCTGTTCTGTTGATGTGAAATTGGAGTCACCAACATATCTACTGTAGGCAGTCCATGCTTGCTCTTCACATTGCTCTGATGTAGAGGTGTATGCAAGGCTATCCATCACGTGCCTAGGTGATGCAACAGGAAAATTTTCTCCGCTGTCTTCAAGTTGGGACCCGTGAAATGAAGTTGTGTTCTGTTTTGCTATGTTCGAAGATGAGGAGGACCAGGTGTAGGAATCTTCTTGCAGTTCATCCTCTGAAAAGAGAGCCATAGGTCAAAACATAAAAAAATAATTTTATTATTATTATTATTATTATTATTTATTTTAAAGCGCCATTGGTTCCAGGGCGCTGTACATTTGAGGGGGTTACATACATAACATATGTCAAACGAGTACAATGATAAGTGATGAATGACAATTGGCACGACAGAGGGAGAAGAGGACCCTACCCACGAGGGCTTACAATCTACAAGGAGGGGAAAGAGACAGAAGGTAGGGCAGACATGTTTGTGGAGGGTGTAAGTGGGCAGCAGGGTGAGTGTAGGTTATAGGCAAGCCTGAAGAAATGGGTTTTCAGATTGCTTTTGAAGTTGGTGAAGGTAGAGGAGAGTCTGATGTGTTGGGCAGTGAGTTCCAGAGTGTGGGGGAAGCACGAGAGAAGTCTTGGTTGTGTGAGGAGCTGATAAGAGGAGAGCAGATGAGAAGGTCCTGTGAGGAGCGGAGATTGCGTGTAGGGAGTATCTGGAGATTAAGGCAGAGATGATGGAGGGGATGAGTCATGGAGAGCCTTGTAGGTTAGGGTTAGCAACTTGAAATGAATTCGCTGGGCAACGGGGAGCCAGTGAAGAGATTGACAGAGGGGAGAGGCAGAGGAGTAGCGGGGAGAGAGGTGGATAGGACGGGCAGCAGAGATGAGAATTGTTTGAAGGGGAGCAAGAGTGCTAGATGGGAGGCCACAGAGAAGGATGTTGCAGTAGTCTAGGCGGGAGAGACAAGGGCATGGACCAGCATTTTTGTAGTGTCGCAGGTGAGGAACGAACGGATTCGAGAGATATTTTTTCAGGTGGAGGCGGCAGGCAGAGGTAAGGGTTTGGATGTGTGGTTAGAAAGTTTAGCGGAGTCGAGGTTACCCCAAGGCAGCGGACTTGGGGATACAGGTGATAGTGTAGAGCCGTTGACTGAAAATAGAGAAAATCAGGGCCAAGGGTGGAGTTGGATGGTGGAAAGATGATGAGTTCTGTTTTCCCCCACATTTAGTTTTAGGAGACGTGATGAGAAAAGGAGAAAAGGGACGATAGACAGTCTGGGATCCGGGAGAGCAGAGAGGTAACATCTGGGCCGGAGATGTAGAGTTGGGGTATCGTCAGCATACAGGTGGTAATGAAAGCCGTGTGAGGCTATAAAGCTGACCCAGACCAAGAGTGTAGAGAGAGAAGAGTAAAGGACCCAGGACTGACCCCTGAGGGACACCAAACAGAGAGTGGCCTGGGGGAGGAGGTGGAGCGAGAATGAGAGACGCGAAAGTCCGATCATTGAGGTACGAGGAAAATCCAAGAAAGGGCCAAGTCCGGTTTTGCCGAGGAGGAGAGGATTTGTAGCAGGAGGGAATGGTCGACAGGTGTCAAAGGCAGAGGACAGGCCTAAAGGAGGGCACAGAGTAGTGGCGTTGAGGCTTGGCAGTTGCTAGGTCATTAGTGCTTTGGTTAGGGGGGTTTCGGTAGAGTGGTGGGGTCGGAAACCAGATTGCAGGGGGGTCAAGAAGAGAGTTGGAGGAGAGGGTGGAGGACAGCTGAAGATAGACGGCTGCTTGAGGAGTTTGGAAGAAAAAAGGGAGCATGAATGGGGCGATAGTGGACAAAAGGGGAGGGGTTAAAGGGGTTGTTTAAGGATTGGCGTGATAAAGCATGTTTAAAGGCGGAAGGGAAGATGCCAGAAGTTAGCGATGGGTTGAAGAGAGGGGTTTGGGGCTGGGATGAAAGAAGCACTGAGGTCGGGGATGAGGTGGGATGGCAGTGGGTCAAGTCTACGGGTAGGGAGGGTGGAATTGGACAGTAGAGAGGAAAGGTTTGTCATGAGTGACGTGGGGAAGCAGGTTAAGGGGGAAAAGAGCAGTTTGCGAGAGTAAGGAGGGTGGTGGGGACTGCGGGCTGAAGCTTTTTTCTGATGTGGTTGATCTTCTGAAGGAAGTGAATGGCAAAGTCGTTTTGCAGAAAGGGGGAATAGGGAAGGAGTGCGGGGCGGAGGAGAGAGTTCAAGGTTTTGAATAATCGTCTGGGTTTTTGAGACAGGGAGGATATGAGAGTGGTGAAATAGTCCTGTTGGCTGAGGTGAGTGCAGTTTTAAATGTATGCAGTGATTGTTTGTATTAGGCAAAGTCATCGGGGGAGCGAATTTTCTTCCAGCGGCGTTATGCAATTCTGGAAGCACGCCTCAGTTGTTTAGTGGAGTCTGTGTGCCAGGGTTGTCTGTTGATTTTGGGCGGTTCTGTTGTGGTGAGAGGACGACTGAGTAAAGGGGTTGGTGGCGATTGTGTGGCTGTAGAAAGTGGTGGCTGCGTCTGGGTCCTTAAAGGAGGAGATGGTTGAAAGAGGTGCAAGAGAGTCAGAGAGAGAGAGACGGTTGAGGCTTTGTAGGTTCCTGTGGAGTCGTACTGGATATGAGACAGGAGGAGCAGGTAGGGTGGAGATGGTGGAGAAGGTAAGCAGGTTGTGGTCAGATATGGGGAGGGGGGAATTTGAGAGGTCAGAAAGGGGAAAGAGCGGTGAAGATGAGGTCCAGTGTAATGTCCATTTTATTGAGTGGCTCCTGAAGTCCACTGGGAGAGGTCGAAGGGGGAGCAGAGTGAAAGGGGTTTTTTGAAGCAGAGTGGGGTTGTCGATTGGTTATTTGAAGTCCCATGATGATAGTGGGGATGTCGGTGTAAAGAAAGTGGGAAAGCCAGGAAGCAAAGTGGTAAAGAAAGGTGCTGACAGGCCGGTGATCGGTAAAATAACAGCCATTTGGGAGGTTGGAGGGGGCGTAGATGCGGACAGAGTTGCACCTCAAGGAGAAGAGTGTGAGGGGAAGGCAGAGGTGGAGTGGGGACAAAGGAACAGGTGTCAGACAGGAGGAGGCCGACACCTCCGCCCTGCTTGTTACCAGGGCGAGGAGTGTGGGTAAGTTGGAGGCCGCTAAGAGAGAGTGCAGCAGGGGAGACAGTGTCAGAGGGGGTCAGCCAGGTTTCAGTCAGACCAAGGAAGAGTAAGTTGCGTGAGATGAACAAGTCATGTATGTAGGAAAGTTTATTACAAACAGACCGTGCATTCCAGAGAGCTCCAAGGAGGGGTATAGGGAGAGCAGGGGTCAGAGGGATGCGTTTCAGGTTGAAGGGGTTAACAGAATTTGTAGTGGGGAATCTGTTCAAAGAAGCAGAGATGATGGTGGGAATGTTCTGGGAGGGCCCTGGGTTAGGGGAATATGTCCCCAGAAGCCAAAGGAAACAGGAGAGGGTGAGCAGGGGGGAGTAAAGGGAAAGGGCTGTAAGTTTTGCAGGGTTTGTTTGGTACGGAGGGCAATAACAGCGGGGAAGAGGTTGGTGGCAGCAGACAGGTGAGAGGGTAGAAGCAGGGGGAGAAGTTAGAGCTCATTATCCAGCGAGGGAAGTTTGGGGATAAGCAATGAGTGTGAGGGGAGTGGGATTGCGTAAAGGGGAAAAGGAAAGCATAGGGGTTTTGCAGGTTAGCAGGCTATAGTGGGGAAGAAGTGTAAAATGTTTCCTTGCAATCCTTGTTCAAACCTGGTTTAATTCTGGTATTAAGTCACACTTAGCTGGGGCCACACTTAGAGCAGGGCCACACATGTCCACTGGCCACCAGGGTTAGAGACTATATACTAGGCTTACTCCCAAACTGAACAATCAGATGTGAACAAGAAGTGGGAGGGGTCGTGTTGCCTACTTAGCCGAGTGGGGGTGGGGGGGGCCAATAGGAAACAAGATTACCGGGGAAATTACACAGGCTCCATGGACACAGCCTGGGATGGGGGTGTAGGAGATGGTGTTATGAGAACAAATATGGCTACACTGGAGATACACATCAAAGAGACATACATCAATGCACAACAGGAGTTGTAGTACTACACAATGAGAAACATACAGCAATGGACGATGGGAGTTAGATTTTTGATCTTCTATCTTCACATCATTCTATTTGAAAAAAACTTGTTGTATGTAAAGAAGTTCTCTAGAAGCAAGTCCTTCACCCGTGGAGGAGATTGGGGAAAAAGGTTCTTACAAAGGGAAACTAACTGGATTATTGTTGTAAGAGTGTTTTTTCTTAGGCTTAAAGGGGTTTTGCCACAAAGTAAAATTGACGTGGGAAGTTTGTAAATTACATAATTTTCTACATTTTCTTAATTCATCATTATTAAAAATTCTGGACCGTTTTTTGTCTTCGCTGCTCCTTTAGTGATCCATTGTTTACGGCTCATCTCCAGGGGATACGACCAGGGCTGAGAGCTTCTCAATCCTGGTCGCACATGCTCAGGCATCACCTCTCCTACTGAGTGTTCAAAAACCCCAGATGCTGTCATTTTACTCCTGTCCTCTGTACTCCTTAGTAATTAGTCAAATAGTGCAAATAAATAAAAAAAAAGAAACCTCAATCAGGTTTGAGCATTGATAAAGAGAAAAAAAAATCCACAGGTTTGGTTCCTGCAGGGATTTGAACTGAGGACCCTTTTGCCTGGAGGCAAACGTATTACCTCTGAGCTACAATGTAAACTACTTACAGCTCTATACATAAACAGACCTTTCTTTGACTAAGAGAGGAAAGGCCTGGTGATGTCATCCTGCTGGTCACATGATATACAAAATTTAAACAAGTCACACACGCACCCTTCTGGGCACACAAAGCTGAAGAGCTGGATGCAGGGGTAATGAAATGAATCGTGGCAAAACCACTTTAAACAAACAGCTAAATTAAACACGATTCATTTTAAGTACCAGCTCCCATTAACGAGGTACCCTAAAATTATGGAATCTATTAAACATACGTTGACATTATGCGCTGTATCAATCATATGTTTTCAGAATATGTGGAGCGCATAACATTCTAAATTGATAGCAATGGGAAGAGCAGTAGTTCCGATCTTACACAAACTGTGTGAAATGCACGTAGTTACTGTGTGTGTTCCACACATTTATTACTAGAGAGACTGGCACCTCCAAGGTTGTGCATTTCTGGTAATGCACAGATAGCGTGGAACACACGCTTGCACTTTATGTGTTCCATACATATTTCGCTAATTTCTTTATACATCCTAATGTGAAGTGACTATACGGGTGATAACAGAGACATTTGTAGGTAAGACTGTAAAGCAGCATAAACTACCTGACAGGTTCACTTTAAAAAGTATACAAGACAGGTAGAATAACCCCAAATTTTAACATAGTGGTGCATGCTGAGTGAAAGATTTGGCACCCATTTGGCTTTCTGGGGGACCAATATTTTGCCGTGCATTTTAAAAAACATCTCAGTCACGGCCTCTTTTTAAAACGGTCCTAGTTACATAGTTAGTACGGTTGAAAAAAAGACACGTGTCCATCAAGTTCAACCAAGGGGGGGGGAAAATGTGGGGTGAAGGGAGGGAACCCGGGGTTCAAGCCCAGCCTCACCACTGGTGAATGCCCTGAAACCCACAAGGCAAGAACCAATCTGCTCCAGGGGAGAAACCCCATCCTGACCCCCGAGCCTCCACCAGCCAGGATCCAGAATTTTAAAATGGTTTTTGTACATATTAATATTCTTCAGTTTCAGGTAATTATCTAAGCCTTTCTTGAATGTGCAATATATCTAAAACGCATAATAAACAAGGTTTCTATGCTTTTTTTTGCACAAAATTCTTACTCCGTAAACCTCCCCCAATGTCTACAAGTATACAGTGCTAATATCAATCACAACATGGAAAATTAAAAACAACAGTGAGAAAATTTACATTATTTGGTACCGG
>JAODAL010011140.1:0-101419 GCA_025379985.1 Phyllomedusa bahiana | reverse complement strand
GGTTAGCTGCTCCACTGTGGCACATCAGTTAAAACCTTGGGCCCCCTTTAAAGCCAACTTCACCTTTCCATAAATGCAGCTTGCAGGCTTCCACATAACTTATTTGCAGTGGTGCCTTTTGTCACTCAAGATACACTTATATCTTTATGTTTTCTTATGAGCTCTAGACTATGTGCTCTTAATATGACTATACATTAAAGTTACTTGATTGTATTAAATGTTAAGACAATATGTGTTCCTTCTATTTTTTGAAGGTGGTAAATAGTGGTAGTAGCTTAAAATTGACCACTTAATGATGTTTAAATAATATCAAATAGGGTAAATAACTCTACCATAAATGCCTACATAACACCCTGCATGACCAATAAAAATTTATATTGCCCCCAAAATTCAAAATAACATTAGAAAAAAATTATATGAAGTTGAATAGAACTCACCATAGAAGAAGTTTAATAAGAACCTGGTAGGGATAGTGGGAGCAATGATTTGTCAGACATACAGTTTTCTTGTTTTTTTTTTTGAGGACCTTTTCAAGATTTTGATTCACCTTGGAAAAATTTGTCTACATGATTTTTTACCCCCTCATTTAAGGAGAGCTTCTATCTATTGTGCTAAATATTTTAAAACTGCTACATCCTTTCAGAAGCTTTTGACCCTTTTCTGTTTAAGCTTTTATAGTTTGAAAGGTGCAAATACAACATTTTTTACACGTTTTTTTAAAAACTCAGCTGTGTTTATTAGTGACCCTAATTCAGATGATCTCAGGGGGCCCCAAAACAAGTTATATGCCTTTCATGTTTTTTTGTGCCATATTATCCCCCGCAAGAGTTTTTCCCACATTTTGTCATGTTTCTGATTATTGTACTCTTCAGTGTTTTAATGGTTTTGCACATGAAATTGCACACGTCAAAGGTTTTTAAAATTGCTTTTACATCAAAATCCCCTTTCATTTAATTAGTCCTGGATCATTACAGTGTTCCTTCATGTGCCACATGCATCTACCTGTTAACAAATTGCTGTTAAAGGTTAAATGGCTATACCAGAAACTGCATAATACATGGATATGAATATTTTAGCTCAATTGAAAAGCTCATTGCTAATTCAAATGGCATTAATGTTTTTCTACTCCACCAACCCCTCAAAATATGTCATATACAAACATTTTGCTGATAAAGCCTGACTACTGTCAATAATGTAATATGATGAATAAACCAAATATCAAAATTGTGTGGTGAGCTCATCACCCCGCTGCACTTGTCAATCCCATGTAAAAGGACTGGTCTGGAAGATGAGATCCACATTAAATTATTTAGAAAACCCTGATGCCTGACTGACATGTTTTTGGAAAAAACAGTCCTTTCTACCAAGCTTAACTGGTTTCCGCCCCCCCCCTTTTAAAAAAGATATTGCACAGTCATATGACCCATAAAGAAAAGTAGAACAGATTCATATGACATGATAGGGACTGTGCAAGTTTTCTTGCCTGATTGGCATTAAAAAACTGTCATTGTCCCTGTCCAACATATTTTTAAAGGGATTTTTCCAAAACTGGTGCATGTCTGATATTCTCGACAGTTTTGTATGTAGCAATTCTTAGGGGTGTGTTGCACCACATTCATAAGCCTAGACACATTTATGAATGTGTCTTGTCATAATGTGGTGCACAGATGTCATGCTAATCCGTGTCAGTGTCTCTGGTGAGACAAGTTGTGGGCACCTTCTGGCACATGTTTTGGCGCATGCTTTTGTCTCACTGTCGGACACATTTTAAAGTGCTGTGAGACAGTTTCATACATACTGACAAATGCTCCACTAACATACTGAGAAGTACGACTGTCTGGTCTGTGTCACTTTTCATATGTTGCCCATTATGTATATTAACTTGGCTGCTATGTAAGCCAACCTGACAGAAAACATAGTATTAGTAACATTAGTAATGATAAACAACATCTTGTACTAGGCTTAACTCATTTGGCTATCTTGTGCCTAACATCAAAATGTTCTCTTTCAGAGATGGAAGCTGCACCTGTCAGGCATTTGTGACATACCTTGCTGATCTGGGAATATAAATGGGAATACCCTTCTAAGCTGCAACTCCCTCTGCATTAAAACAGCTCAATCTGTGCTAGTTCTAAATTGGCTTTTTTCATTGGAACAAGCACAACTCAAAATAATAAGAAGGACGTTAAGGATATAGTTGTGTGAAGAATTTAGGGCCACATGTATGAAAACTGTCTAGGTCTAAAACTCACTTTGTTTCCAATAGCAACCAATCAGAGCGCCCCTTTCATTTTTCCAGAGCACTATAGGGAATGAATGGGGTGCTCTGATTAGTTGCTATGGGCAACAAATTGAGTTTTAGACCTAGACAGTTTTCATGCATGTGGCCCTTAGTTTCAGCTTTGTATATATGTGATGAGCTTGTTTCTGATTCTGCATTTATGTGATGAGCTCAGTTCTTGTTCTATATTTATGTGATAAGTTTAGCTCTAGTTTTATATTTATGTAATGAGCTCATTTCTAGTGCTGTATTTGTGTGATGAGTTTTTTTTCTTTTTATTTATTTTCTTTAAATATTCATACTTTTTTTCTTTCACACTTTTTTGCGTGACAAATTTTTCAGGTATTTTTTGCACTTTCTCTAGCTCCATTACATCATTTCTACAAACTGGAGCCCAGAACTGAACAGCATTTTCTAGATACGGCCGCACCAATGCTTTATATAGTGGCAGTATTGCATACCTGTCCCAAGAGTCCATGACTCTTCCAATACACGCCAATATCCTGCTGGCCTTAGAGGCAGCTGATTGAAATTGCATGCTGTTCTGTAATCTATGATCTACACCCAGATCCTTCTCAACAAGTGATTCTCCTGTTTTTTTAGCCCCACTAGAACATATGATGCTTGCAGGTTATTTGTATCCAGAGGCAGAACTTTATATTTATACAAATTGAACCTCATTTGCCAAGTGGATGCCCAAGCACTAAGGGTGAGATGTCTGAAAATTGGCAGTGCTACGTCAGTTTTTAGGCACATTAAATAATTGGAAAGTGCAACAGAAAGTCTGACCCTATCAAAAATCTGGCATCAGGTATACCTTGAATAGTAAACATAATGTGCCTAAAAATGATGCGCTGTGTGCCTCCATAACAAGATGCGCCTATTGAGGCGCATAGCACATCTTTACAAGTATATATGTGTTAGGCGCATTTCACATTTTATAAGTATGTGTTAGGCGCATTTTATATACTTGTAATGATAAGCTATGCGCCTCCGTGCACGATGTGCCTCAATGGGGGCATTACATACTCTACCAATGATATGTTTTGTGCTGCGATTAGTGCAAATCGTGGCACATAGCATATTATTAAAAGCGTATGTAATGCCCCTATCGAGCCACATCGTGCACGGAGGTGCATAGCTTATCATTACAAATCTATGAAATGCGCCTAGCACCTACTTGTAAAATGTGAAATGCACCTAACACATATACACTTGTAATGATGTGCTATGCTCCTCAATAGGTGCATTATATTATGGAGGCGCACAGCGCACCATTTTTAGGCGCATTACAATGTGTCGTTCCTGGCATATAATGTGCCTAGTTTTGGTGTACGACAGTTAATTTACATCCAAAATATGGTGTCAAGAGCGGTTTTAGTGCAAAATAGACAAAAAAACTGGTGTTGGCATATTGGGAAATGTTGCCCAATGTGTGTCCAGGACTGCTTGCAATTTATAAACATCTTACATAGATTGTACTACACTACATAGCTTAGTATCATCTGCAAAAATAGAAACAGTGCTATGAATCCTCCCCCTGTATTCATACATACATTGAATAAAAGAGGATCCAGTACTGAGCCTTCTAAATGTTGGAGATCCAAGGTTTCTAAAATCATGCCTCTTTATTTTACTTTATGTTCTAAGTTCTTCGGATGGCCGGCGGTGTAAAATAACGTCCAGCGGAAAATCCGTGCAGTGTGGCCTGCTGCATGGCTTTTCCATTAAATTCAATGTAAAAGGTTGACAGTCGGTTTACAGACGGCTTTCAAATCCAAAAACCGTCTTTAGATCTGACTGAAAACCTGTGGTAAATCCGACTGAAGACCATGGGGACAAGCCACAATCTCATCTCATACCTCCTGCATCCAGCTCTGTGTGCTCAGAAGGGGGTGTGTGTGATTTGTTGGAATTGCATATCATGTGAGCCAACAAGATGACATCACCATGCCTTTCTTCTCTCTAGTCAAAGAAAGGTCTGTTTATGTATAGAGTTGCAAGTAGTTACACTGTAGCTCAGAGGTAACATTTTTGCTTTTACAGCACAAGGGTCATTGGTTCAAATCCCTGCAGGAACAAAACCTGTGGATTTTTTTTTCCTCTTTATTAATGCACATACTTCGCTGAGGTTTCTTTTGTTTTATTTGCACTGTTTGACTTATTACTAAGGAGTCCAAAGGACAGGACTAGAATGACAGCACCTGGGGTTTGAACACTCAGCAGCTGCCTTAGAGGAGAGGTGATGTCTGAGCATGTGCGACCAGGACTGAGGAGCTCTCAGTCCTGGTCGTTTCCCCTGGGGATGAGCTGTAAACAATGGATCACTAAAGGAGCAGCTGAAACAAAAATGGTGCAGAATTTTTAATAATTATGAAGGGTGAAAATGTTTATTATTTCATTTCCAAACTTCCCACGTCAATTTTGCTTCATGGCAAAACCCCTTTAATCCGTCTGAATGCATGCAATCCACTGAAGGGCAATCACATTGACTGCTATGCCTAATGTTCTCAATATAGACCTCTGTGAATGATCAGGATAGTTTGTGGATAGGAAATGAAAATAATTACATTAGAGTAATTTGTAAAACTTTTAAGTCAGTTCAAACAATCCTTTTACTGTGACAGTACAGCAATAAAAAGACTTCTTTGAGCTTGCTCCTGAGAATGTGTAAATACTATGTCATCAAAAAATGACAGTGCCACCCCAGACTTCCAAAAGTTTTTTGTTTCCTTTCTGTAATGCAAGTTGATGTAAAAATAATGACGATGTTCTTTAAAAAATGAGAGGTTGACGGGTGATGATTAAATAATTAACATTTAAAAAAAGAGAGGATACATATCTCTTGAGAGGAACCATGGCAAATATCAATTTACATCTATGTAAACATTCACAGTATCGAGTGATTTTAAATAATTAGTTTGTTTTGACATAAAGATGAAAAGAGAACTTGTACTTTTGATTGATTTGTTGAGTTGCATAAAAACATGCCACTTTTATAACAGCATGGCTGCTCTTTCAGAAAAGATAGTCACCCTTTCATTTCCTTGATTCACACCTCTGCTAAAAAGGATGTAATTTCAAAAATCTAGGTAAAGATACAGTTGACAGATCCAAATAAAGTAAAAGATGCTCATAAGCCCTTTGTCCTTCGTGGATTTCTTTGAGATGTTTGCCTGCGTGTTCTTTGACATAAAAGTAATGAACTCTTGATATAACATCCCTGGGGAAAGAGGGGGTTGTGAACTTGTGATAGCTTTAGTTTTTTTGATGCAAAAACAACCTCTTTCATTACTTTTCTTGTTGCTATAGCTAAATTAAGAATCAGGACCAAGTTCCATAAGATCATCCTTTCCGGCTGATGAACTATCCACATCTTTCTTCAGATAACTACTGTAGTAAGATTACCCAGCTGCTTTTGTACACATCCAATTTACCTTCAGCAAAACATATATTATGTCACCTGACCTAATCATATCTAGCTTCAGATGCTTGGATGAAGTTTTTAGGCCTTAACGAAAAAGATGTTGGTTGAGAATTCTGGGTGTTACTTATGCCAATAGCAGTCTGTGAGAGTAACTTTTTCACATTTTTGCACTTCACTAACATCAGCTAAAGATCAACATATCTAACCAGATTGGTTTATTCCAGCTATGTTTCACTACTTTTAACTTGTCTCTGTGTTTACGTAGTTAAAAGATATATAAATAGAAAAAAGTAATAATATATGATTAAATGTTTAAACCATATTAAGTACATCTGGTCTGTGTGTGTGACAGGTGAAGAAATGGTTTGAAAAACTTCAGTTTGTAAAAAACGGGCAGTAACCTTTCCTGATATGTCTGTTTTACTAAATCACTGACCACCAGAAGACTAGCCGAAGACTAGCGCAGCCCCATTCACTATATTTTTAAAGAGGTGCACTCCAATATCAAGCGCAATACAAAGTGCCCACGGCACTTTGTAAAACGCCTGAAATCGGGGGGCATGCTGGAGGCATGTCGCACTACAAACGTACAAAGCTACACATTTATAGCTTCTGTATGGCAAATCCAGACGCATTACTGCTGGAACAGGTAGACCTCTTTAAAAGTGGTTTACCTGAGCCTGAATTGTCATTTTAGCGCTAGAATGAGCCTGGTTTATGACCCGCAGGAGACCGGGTTAATTGAGGCGCATTCATGTTGTGCACAAAAAAATTGGCACCTGGGCATAAAAAAACATGCATGTCACCCCTCATTTAGAATTTTTTTACCATCTGTATATATTTATTTTGGGATTGTTTGTAAGCAACTGTATGTTTCCCTGATGATCCCAGAGATTTGGGGGAAACACGTTAGAAGTGTTGCTTTGGAGTCATTATCATGTTTTTTCCGATTTTGGAGGACCTGGTTATCCGTCCGTGTTATTTGTGATGGAAGGGTGATTGCAGGGTGTTTTAGGGGACAGTCAACAGGAGTGGGGCGATGACCCTGATTTTTTAGGGTTCATAGTAGGGATTAGACAGTTGTGCTCAAAAGTTTACATACACCGGCAGAATTTTTCTTTCTTTGCCTTTTTTCAGAGAATATGAATGATAACACAAAGACTTATTTTCCACACATGGTTAGTGGTTGGGTGAAGCCATTTATTGTCAAACTACTGTGTTTTCTGTTTTTAAATCATAATGACTACCAAAAAACCTTCCAATGACCCTGATCAAAGTTTATATACCCCAGTTCTTAATACCGTGTATTGCCCCCTCTAACATAAATGACGGCTTGAAGTCTTTTGTGGTAGTTGTGGATGAGGCTCTTTATTTTCTCAGATGGTAAAGCTGCCCATTCTTGGCAAAAAGCCTCCAGTTCCTGTAAATTCCTGGGCTGTCTCACATGAACTGCGCATTTGAGATCTCCTCAGAATAGCTCAATGATATGGAGATCAGGAGACTGAGATGACCACTCCAAAAACTTCCCTTTGTTCTGCTGTAGCCAATGACAGGTCAACTTGGCCAAATGTTTTGGATTGTTTTCATGATGGAACGTCCGAGTACATCCCATGCGCAGCTTCCGGACTGATGAGTGCAAATTTGCCTTGAGTATTTGCTGAGAACGTGCTGCATTCATCTTTCCTTCAACTTTGACCAAGTTTCCTGTGCATTTGTAGCTCACACATCCCCAGAACATCAGCGATCCACCTCCGTGCTTTACAGAAGGAATGGTGTTCCTTTCATCATAGACCTTGTTGACACCTGTCCAAATGTAACGTTTATGGTTGTGGCCAAAAAGTTCGATTTTGGTCTCATCAATCCAAATTACCTTGTTTCAGAAGTTTTGAGGCTTGTCTCGGTGCTGTTTGCCATATTGTAAGTGAGATACTTTGTGGCATTTGCACAGTAATTGCTTTCTTTTGGCGACTCGACCATGCAGCCCATTTCTCGGACCGTGGTTTGGATTTTACAGAGCGCCTGTCACATCAAGGATGGTGCAGTGAGCCCGAAAAGGAACCCAGCCCACTGTCCCTGCCTACTTGACGTGCTGCCCTAGGCGGCAGAATGCAACTGGGCGACAGTCCCTGCGCAGCTAAAGTGCTGGGGCAGTCAGAAGGAAGAATAGTCAGACAGTCCGGGGAAATATCAAATAGGAACGCCAAAGCCACAAATCAGTACCAGAGGGATAAACGAAAACAAGCCGAAGTCAAAAGCCAAACGGACGAAGCACAAAATCAGGAGGCAACCCGGGGGGGAGAACAACCCGAGGTCAGGTACACAGATAAGCAAAACAAAATAACAACAGGAAAACACGAGGTAGCGGGAATATCACGGGCGCGCAGTCAGCTGTCGGGATTTTAAAAATGGGTTTTCGGGATCCGCCCCTGCAGCTGATTGGGGGGGGGGCCCCCGGGTCCTCCCTTTGGGGCTGGTGCACTCGCCCCCTGTCGGAGGGCGGGGCCCCCCTTCACCCCACGAGCGTCAGCCAAGTTACAGGGGGGAGCGCACACAGCTTTTTGAAACCCTGTCTGCATCTGAGCACAGCTTAGCCTGCAGCGCCAGTTTTTCCAATTTTAACACAGTTTAACACTGCTGACGACATAATCAATTCCTTTGGATATTTTTTTTGTATCCCTTTCTTGTTTTTTACAGTTCAACTACCTTTCCTATAGCTCGTTGACAATTCTTTTGTTTTCCTGATGACTCACAACCCAGAAATGTATGGCTGGATGAAAGTTGCAAGGTCTGCGGGAAACTCAAAAATTCACTCAGTTTTTATGAAACCACACTGATTACAAGCAAACAGGTCAAGGTGAGGATGTTACTTTTTTAGCCATTAAAACCCCATTTGTTCCCAAACTTCTGTGATGTTTTAGGCCAAAATCACCAGGAACGTGAACTTTTTATCAGGGTCATTTGGTTTTGTTTTTGGTTGTCATTATGATTTAAAAAGAGAAAACACAGTAGTTTGACAACAAATGGCTTCACCCAACCACTAACCCTGAATGAAAAAAAAAGTTTTTGTGTTATCATTCATATTCTCTGAAAAAAGGCCAAGAAAGCACACATTTTGCTGGGCTATGTAAACTTTTGAGCACAACTATATAGGGTAAGAATCATATTTCCTCTTGCAATCCTTGATCACTTTGAACGGGACCCTCGGATAGGGACAACGGTATGAGAAACTTGTCCTTACCTTAAGTCATTTAAGAACGTTATTTTGGTGTTATTTCTGTCCTGAGTATTTATAGTTTATATATTTGGGTAGCTACCATTTTGGGACATTATATAAGTATTTTTCATGGATGAAATTAAATTGCATGTTTTGTAGGGGGATTTTTATTTTCTGTGATACTATTTTCCTAAATACCTGTGTTCCATGTGAAATATCAATTCTGGGTCATCTTCTATTATAATGTAACTCTGTGTTCTGCTGGTCCTCTGCTATTCTTTCCAGAATAGCAGAGGAGCGTCCCTGCACATACTGACCCTGTCAGCCCTGATTGGTTAATGTCTGTATGGGAACAGGGACAGAACCTTAACTGGCAACTCCTAGCTGACAGATTCAGTAATACAATTTCAAGAAGGAATAAAAGGGAAACAGCACAACACAGAGTTATAAGAGAAGGTACTCCAGAATTGTTATTTCATAGGGAACAAATGTATTTACTGAAAAGGAGATCTTACAAGTCCCCTTTTTTATATGGTGTAGCTGTCCTATCATACTTGTGGTCTCTTTTTTCTGTAAGAAAACATTCCAGGAAGTGCTTATAGAACTATATTTTTATTTGAAATAATGTTTTGCACATGGCTTAACTCATTAAGTTGAATAGACAAAACCTCTTAGTGCATGTCAGAGATAAAAATATCCTGGAAAATATATGACTCTAATATACAACATTTTGCTGTAGTGTTGCGGCATACATGAAGCAATTAAAAAAAATCTACCGTATATACTTGAGTATAAGCCGACCCGAATATAACCCGAGGCACGTACTTTTGCCACAAAAAGCTGGGAAAACTTATTGACTCGAGTTTAAGACTAGTGTGGAAAATGCAGAGGCTACTGGTAAATTTAAAAAATAAAAATGGATACCAATAAAATTACATAGGCAGGTATATGTCCCACAGAGGCAGGTACAGGCAGTTTAATATCCTCCATAGGTATGTAGAGTCAGGTATATGTCCCCCATAGTCAGTTTATAGGCAGGTATATGTCCTCCATAGGCAAGTATAGGCAGTTTAATGTCCCCCATAGGCAGGTTATAGGCAGGTATATGTCCCCCATGGGCAGGTTATAGGCAGGTATATGTCCCCTATAGGCAGGTTATAGGCAGGTATATGTTTCCATAGGCAGGTTATAGGCAGGTATATGTCCCCATAGGCAGGTTATAGGCAGGTATTTGTCTGTATAGGCAGATTATAGGCAGGTATATTTCCCCATAGGCAGGTTATGGGTAGGTATATGTCCCCATAGGCAGGTTATAGGCAGGTACATGTCCCCAATAGGCAGGTATAGGCAGGGTTTAAAAAAACAAAAAACAAAAAAACAACTTAACTCACTCCTTCGCTGCTCCGACTCCCGGGCACTCCGCTGCGTCCTCAGGCACAGGCAGTGTGATGTCATCAGGCCACGCAGGCAGCGTGATGACACAGCACGCTGCCTGTGCCGGAAACTCCGGACAGCTGCGAGACTGCGGCCGTCCGGAATCCACTGCGGAGCAGGTGAAGAGATTGCCGACAGGACCCGGGCCACGGCAGCTCCTGGAGGCTGTAGGTTTACTCAGGATTGTGCCATAGGTCCTCCCTGAGGAGTCACATATAGCAGAAGTGTCCCTGCCGGCGCCTGGGCCGTCGCAGCGCCCAAGCGCCGGCAGTGACTCGAGTATAAGCTGAGGTTGGATTTTTCAGCACATTTTTTGTGCTGAAAAACTCGGCCTATACTCGAGTATATACGGTATTTTGAACGTAAATGCTCAAATCCTTTATAAAGCTCTTGCATCTTCTCTGATTTCCAAATATCTAATGTTCTATGAAAAAGTCATAGTGTATAAGTAAGGTTATATACAAAAGACTGTAGTGGAGCCACTGCAGCTTTATATCATAGAGCCTTTGTCACTAAATGGGGCTCCCTGAGTATCATTTTAGAAAGCTTTCAATAGTGGATAACAATCTGATTAAAAAAACGAAAATACCATATACATGTGGAGGTACTATAGGGTTTTTTATAAAATTCTAGGGTGCTGTACAAGGGGCTCCAAAATGGGGGTTTTCGATTTGCATAAACCTTTAGTCTAGATAAACACTATGTCCTGTCATGACATCAGGATTATACATCTAAAAATAATTAAAACATGATCCCAAACTTCTTTTCCTCAATGAAGAGTTTTTGGGGGAATGGGTATACTTTTTTTTTTTTAAAAGGCTATCTTTTTGTATTTGTCATAATAACCCAAAACTATGAAAATTTTGTACTTTTTTAAATTAAAGGGAACCTGTTAGATGGTTTATACTGCCCTATCTGAGAGCAGGATGTAATAGAGGGAGAGAAGCCTACTCTGGAATTAAATTTTGTGATTTATTCTAAAATTTCTGAGAGAGAAAAGCAGAGAAAATCTGTGAAAGTGAAACTGAATGTGTTGCTTACCCTACCCAAATTTTAACAGTTTGCCATGTACACACACTGATATAGGGAAAGCTGTCAATCACTGTATATGGGGGTGAGGTAAGAAGACTCCTACTGATGCTTAAAAGGGTTGTCTCACTACCTCGATTCATCTTACCTCAGTCCTGTTTTTTCATTTTTTATTTCTATTTCGGGCATGTTTATGGTTTTCTTGCCCTGCAGTGACAGGCTGCTGAGGTCACCAGGTCCCTGTAGTATAGAAACCCCAAGTGGGCACCCCTCCCAGAAGAGACAAAAGGGTCTAAAGCTATTGCGACCTAGGACGATGGCCCATAAAAGGGGGATATCTAGAATGGTGGCACTGTTAAGGGCCACTTTGCAAATTACTTTTTTTTTGCAAGATCATTAACATAAAAAGAAATTCCTTGTAGGAGAAAACCAAAAATACTGCTCCAAATAATAAAATAAAAATTTTTCAGGCTCAGCTCATCTTAAATATTTCTTAAATTTGTGCTGCAGCGCCAATAACTTTTTTGGTCTTTCAACTATGGAACTGAATGTGGGTGCATTTTTTGCAGACTGGCAAAACCCCCCACAATTTTGGTGTTTAGAATTTTTTTTCTTTTATGGTGTTCAGAATACAGGATAAACGATTTATCAATAATTGGTCTTTCAGATTGCAATAACAATTATGTGAAACTTTTTATTTTTCTATTTGTAAAATGGCATATCTGCACAACACTAAAACTCAGCATGTAATAGGTGCCCTACAGTGTTCTTTGTCTCTGATTTCTTCAATTAGTATTGTAATGCATTGATTGCCCAGTAAATCTTTGCTACATCAATATCTCTCTACTAACTCTTATTTTGTACCCCTGGTGCTACCAAAACAGCTTTAACTTAAAGTGGTTGTCTTACTTCAGACATTGATGGCATATCGCTAGTTCGTTAGGAGCAGGCTGGGACTGGGGCATCTACATTGTTTTTAATAACCTACAATATGTCATCAAAGTGTAGGGACAACCCCTTTAAGTAATTTAATCCCCAAAACCGAAAGCCTGAAAGGTTAATGACCAAAAATTTTTTTTTTTTTTTTGCCCCCTTGCGTTTTTACTTGAATTTTTTTTTTTTTACTGACATAGTTGTACGGACCTCGTTTTTTTCCCCAACAATTGTAATTTATGGGGAAATAGTTAATTCACTATAAATAAATTTTCAGATTTTTTTTTACTTTTTATTTTTTTTTCTGTTTTTTTTTTTAAATATTTTTTACACCCTTTACATTTACCTTAAAAACTTGTTAGATAATTTACAGGTTATTACGGTCTTTTTGGATACATTTTGTGGGATTTTTTTGTGTGTGTAAAGTATGCACAATAATTTTTTTATTAAATATTTTTTTTATTTTATTATTTTTTTTTTTTTCTTTTTTAAATACTTTTTATGTTTTTTACTTTTTTTTAAATCCCAGAAAGGGAAAACGTTTTACATTTTTCTTTTAAC
Organism: Phyllomedusa bahiana; assembly: GCA_025379985.1. Classification (NCBI taxonomy): domain Eukaryota; kingdom Metazoa; phylum Chordata; class Amphibia; order Anura; family Hylidae; genus Phyllomedusa; species Phyllomedusa bahiana. The sequence continues at coordinate 88,540 of JAODAL010011140.1, read as the reverse complement.
TTGGTAATTTGTATTAGCATATTCATTTTGCTAATACATTTAAAATCTGTGTCAGTTGAACAAGGCAGTGATCAGGGTAGCTCACAGTCTCCCCTGATCATGGTGTTACATATCAGGCCGGGGGCTATCGACTGTGCAGCTTTTCCCCCAGGCACCGGGGCTTTCCCCGATCATCTGACAAGGGGGGAAAACCCATTTGAGGGGGGGCTGCGGTGACAATCCTTGGAAATCAAAGGGTTTAAGCACCGGGGAGTGGAGGTTTTGCCCCGCTCCCCAGTGCTTGGAGGAGCTGCACTGGGATCAGGGCTGTATAACATAGCCCCGATCCCCCCCTGTGCGGCGCCGGGGCGCCCGCAAGCTCCTTGTCTGCGAACACCCAAAAGACGTCATGCAGACAAACGACCCCACACCAGCTGCCCATCAAAAGGGACGGGGGAGGGCGTTTGGGGAGTTAAAATTATGACCCCCAAACTTTTTATCAGCATACCCCTCATTTGTTTTAAGAATACCAATGTATCTTAGTTTTCATTCTCCTTCTCTGACTGCTTGTTCAGTATATATTTTGCTAGTTCTACTCCTCATCTTCCACTAAAGTTGGGTCTCCTTATGTATCTTTTTGAGGATCTCCGATCTTTTCCCTCTACACAGCCATTGTTGGACAACAAAACGAGATCGGCTTTTAGCACCATTTCTTTTTCGATGTAAGAGATGAGTGAAACCTTTAAAAAGTTGGTTTGAGAGAAAACCCCGAATTTTTGGAGGTTTTTGGTTTTAAGTTCGATCGAACACAACCCAACTTCGAGCCCCATTAAAATCAATGGGGGATGTTCTGGTTTATTTTTTTACCCTACATGGGGGGAAGCTGCAATTAGCATCCATACAAAAATGGGTACGTGGAACAACTTAGTAAAGAAAATTTGGGTCTAAAGGGGAATGTATATTGAGAGTTTGGGCCCGTTTTTTGGCGAAACTGGCCTCACCCTCTTGAATCCCCCTTTGGGGGGCAGGGTGCGATGTTGTGCAAACCCCTTTGGGGCCACTTTCGGCTGCGCTGAACATGAAGGGGCGTGCAATAGGCACGCCGTGGGTGTTCTGGGGCGGGATGCCGCAAATTTGAAAACTCAGAGGCATGCATGATCGCGGTTCAGCAAAGTGAGGCGCACTGCAGTGCTCGACAGCTCCGACAGACAGACCTAGTTGAATGTGGTCTTCCTGAGCGGAGAAGTCAAAGGGGAGCGCGGTTCTCTTGTAATGCGCTTAAGTTCTACACTGACAGCAGTACACACTACTACAATAAATTAATTGTCAAGAATAATAAATAATTAAGCAAGAAATCCTGCTTGGCGGACCACAGGTCCAGCAAGCCTTTTGTTGTATATACTGAATTGCATTCAACTTCTAAGCGCCCCAATACATCAAAAATTGTTGTTATGGAAAATGTGTAAAAAAACATCTGTCCAACCTCTGTGCAACATCTGCATTGGCGTATGGGGATGTTTAAAAATTTTTGTAATTTTTCACAGACTTGGCAATACATTTTTTTAGGGGACATTTTTTTTTCTTTGCAGCTAATATATATATTGTTCATTAATGTTATTTGTAAAAAATGTATTAATACATTGATTTAATTTTTCCAGCATTTTGGGTATGTCGGTTTATTAAGTAATTCATTTGTTTGACAAATGCATTTTATTCTTCATCTTAATACTGTGTAATGTATTTACGACGAGAAATCAGTTGCAAATCCGTTGCAAATACGCGTCACAACGTGTGGCCCGTATTTGCAATGTAATTACAGAACGGATTTCGCGCGGAAATACTTTAAACCCAGAATAAAGATAAAAGAATAAATGCATTTGTCAAACAAATAATTACTTAAAAAACCGACATAGCCAAGTCGGAAAAAATAAAATAAATGTATTAAATATATTTTTTAAAATAATTTTAATGAAAAATATATTTTAAATTCAAAGAAAAAAAATATCCCCTAAAAAAATTGTTTTTGCCAAGTCTGTGAAAATTTCCTAATTTACATCACAAAACCCAATGCAGATTTGCACAGATGGAATTTTGGTCTATTGTTTATTAAATAATAAAGATGTATTTGTCAGATGTAATTTTGGTCCTTTGTTTTATTCAAAAATTAAGATGTATTTATCTTCATTCACATTGTTTTATTTTGTTTCCAGAAGAGACGCACGCAAGGGTCTGGGGGGAAACCTGTGGTTCCCCAAGCGGGATTTCTATTTTTCCCAGGGCTTATTTTGGGTATTTACAGAATATTTCGTCCGAAATACACCCAAAAAATGACCAAAAAATAATGACCAAGTAGCTTTGAATGGTACCAATGTAAAACTCGGACATTTTTTACGGTCTTCATTTTTGCATTGGCTTTTTTAAAATTTAAAATTGTTAAATTTCTCTCCATTTTTTAAGCCCTGTTCAGCTATTCTTTTTTTCTTTGGAGAGTTTTAAAATTTTTGATTTAAATTTTTAAACAATCAACTTTTTTATACATTGCTATGTCTTTTATTCACTTGATTTTTTTTTTTTATTATTTATTCTTTTAAAAGGACAGCTTTTTGATTCCTAACATGTTTAATATTTTTCGCTGATTTCCAGCCGTTAGAATCATTTTCTTTTAGGCGCGCCCTTCTGCCCCAAAGTCCTGCCTACCCTCACACACTGGGGGGCGCGGGGAACTTTTCACCGAAATTTGGTGCACCCCCTCGAGGTGAATCTTAGGCGCACAAAGATTTAGTATTTGAAAACAAGTTTTTGGACATTGACTTTTCCCGTCTTTTCCGCGGCAAAACCCTCAAAAGCATCAAAATGGCCCTTTTCGAACCTCAATAAAAGTAGCAAGAAGAACTGACTTTTTAAAAAAGATTTTTTTGATAGGAAAAAAATAGGATAAACAAAAAAAAGGTCAAGGTTTGTTCACGTCTCAAAATTGAAGAATTTACCAAAGACAGCAAATAAACATTTTTCTTAAATTGCTTATTTTGCAACGGCAAATAGGTTTAAAACAAAAATTTTTTTTATGCAATACCGGAAATGGGTCGAGGAAAAACCCCTCACAGAAATAAAAGTGGTCTTAAATCCCTGTATTTGCAAGGGAAATTAGATTATAAAAAAATTTTTTTTTGGGAATATCTATAAAAAACTCCCTAACTCCATACCTATTGTGTGTATAATTCCCCAAACTAGCTAACCCACCCCCCGGTAAACTAATAGCAGCTTTTCCTGTGTTAAATCGCTATTAAATGGATTTTGCCTGCTGGGTACCAGCAGACACAGGCAGCAGTTTTTTCACTACAGAGGCAAGGGGGGAAATGGGTTCAACAGGGAAATACATAACATACCATAAGCGGTCTTGATTTTAGCAGCCAATGAGATCCCTACACTTTCACTGGTTTTTTTTGACCCCCCCCTCTGGTCTGCATGATTGGCTGGCAACCAAAATGAGAAAGCAGCTGAAAAGGCGCGAACGGGGCCCATGCCGGTTCAGTCGGGTTTTGGAAAAACGAAAAATTGGGAACTTCCCTTTTTCCCAAAAGGTTCGGCTCAACATACTGATGTATCTAATTTTAAAATTCTTACCAAAAGATACCCCTACAGCTTTCAAAACCTAGCGATAGTCAGCTGTCTCTAAAATCATGTAAGTTCTCTTTCTGAAATTGAAACATTCAAACCTCTATGTTCCCACCATCTCCTGCCTTATTATTATTATTTTTTTTTTTTTAAAGTGCCATGGGTTCCAGTACAATGGTGACGATAAATGACTAACAACTGGTGCAGGGGGAGAGAGGACCCTATCCATGAAGGCTTACAATCTATAAAGAAGGTGGAAAGAGACGGAGGGTGAAGGGAAGGCATTTTTGTGGGGTGGTGTAGTGGCAGCAGGGTTATTGTAGGCAATCCTGAAGAGATGAGTTTTCAGGTTGCTTTTCGGGGCTTTGAAATGGGGGAGTTGTGTTTTGGGGCAGTGATTTTAAAGGGTAGGGGGGAAGCAGGGAGAAGTTTTGGAGATTGGTGGGGGTTTAAAATTTTGGGAAGCAGAAAAGAAGCCCCTATGAGGAAGAGTTTTTCTGGGGGAAGGTTCTGACTTGGGACAGATTTGGAGGGGGGTTAGGGAAGCCTTGTAGGTAATTTTTTTAAAACTTGAAGGGATTGGGGCAAGGGTAGACAATGTGGGTTTGGGCAGGTGGAAAGGCAAGGAGGGTTTTTGGCAGGGTTTGGGGGGAGAAAGAGTGTAGGGGGGAGGCCACAAAAAGTGTAGAAAGTTAGGGGGAAATGACAAGGGCTGGATACGTTTTTGTAGAAACGAAGTTACCTTAACTGTGTTTTTTAATTGTGGATAGAGATGCCCCCCCAAATTTATAGCAGCGCCCTGCTATCTTGGGGGATTTTTTGCAACTCTCCCACTCAGGGGTTAGGAGCATTGTCGGTTGCGTGTGAGTTCACCACGGGAAAGGGGGGAGGGTTTTACCCCATCCCTGGTTCTCAAACTGTGTTTTAAACTTAAAGAAGCCCCGTATAAAAGATGGGAAAAGAAGCCCGTGACAGCCTCCTGCTCCTGGTGCCAGTGGTCACATGACCACTAGGGCTTGGTGACTACCTGAGCTTCTTGGTCTTAACAGTCCCGCATTAGCTCTGCAGTCAATGCAGGAGATGCATTTTCCCTGTAACTGGGGCTTATATGCCAGCCACGTTACCGATGAAATCACTCCCCTCCCCATAAAAAAGTTATATACAAATGACACCCAAAAGTCATTTTCTGACCTTATGGTGGCACAATATGTATAACAAAGTGACAAAATGTACACAAAATAAAATATTAATAAAAGAAAAATATTAAAAGCCCCAAACCAAAATGTTAACCCCACCCGCAAACCCCAAAAATTTTTTTTTAACCTACGTCATTTTTTCCGAGCACTATTGAAAGAGAAGGGGCTGATTGGTTGCTATGGCAGCAAAGTGAATTTTAACCCAGGCCTTTTCATACTGTGGCCCCAAAAAGTCCTGATGGAAAAAAACCAAAATTTCAAAACTTTTTTAGCGCCATTTTTTGTTAAAAAATGTAAAAGTGTGAATTTTAATTTTGTTTTTAAATGCAGGGAAAAAGGGGGGTGAGCAACTTGCCCCTGTTTGTGGCTGTAACTTTTTAAAAATGAGGAACAGTTAAAACGTTATGAATACTTTTGCAATCCACTGTATGTGTCAGATCTGGTGCAGATTGGTCCAGTCATAGAACGTGCATAAAGAACAGACAACAAAACAGAAATCCACTTTTATGTTGAAAAAGATATAGAAATAGTTCCAAATATTAATTACAATTGGCTAAAAAAAGGATTTGATAATGTTTGCTAATTGATATACTTTCAAGCATCTGTTCATTTAATTTAGATCAGTTACATTAAAAATTGCAAAACAGAAATGATACAGCAAAGAATGCTTTAAGTGAGCTTGCTCTCATTCACATCACTATAGCACTTAGTAGGAGTAAATGTTCTTAGCTACTGTGGATCTCCAGTGATAACTGAACATTTGGCAGAAGAATAAGAAATACAATCTGTAAGTGATAAAAAGGAAAGAACCCAAATAAAAATGTGTTAGATGTGTAATTACCAGTCATCTAAAAATATAAAGACTGCTATCAGAATTGTAACGGTAAGAAATGAATTTTAAACAGAGAAATAGGCTTCAGCTTTGTTCATATTTCACATTTGAGTTGTGTTTCTTGTTTATAGTGGAAACGACAATGCATTGCTGGATTAACAACATAAATAATGCCACTGGGGCCTGACTGATACCATCAGAGTGCTGACAGAGGTGTGAAAGAAGTGTTAAAAGAGCCATAACAGTTGCTGCTGCAGGGCAAATTTAATATTTTACATAGTGAAACTTTTTTATTTCCATACTCCCTAACTGGGGTAATGTAAAGGTGTAAAGTTAGTGAGAAAATTCCTTTAAAAGGCTTTTCTATTATAACTAAAATCATTGATGGCATATCACTGTAATACAAATGTGTGATTGATGTGGTCCTACTAGTCTGTCCCTGCTGGTTTATGAATCTGCTGAACAAATCCCCTAGCAAGGCTCTTGCCAAAAAGAGATCATACAGCCATACAGGAGAATGACCATCCCTTTGAAAGGATTACAGTTAACTTCTTCTAGACCTTCGTCCACTCCATTGAAACAGGAAATTTCTTATGTAACCACCCAGCCTGTGCCAACCCCTATGTTTCCAATTCCTCATTTTCCTGCACCACCATAGTATGACTTGGATTGTAAGACTTTTAGAGAGTTTATTAACCTGTGCACCATTTACTGTGTTCCCAGCAATTTATCTCCACTTTACCAAGGTAGCTTAAACAACTATTTTGCTCTCAGGAGATGCTGACCTATCTTATCATTACATTTTGTACAGTCTTTAAGGAACCAGTTTTGGTCTCTTCTGCAGCCTCTTCATTATTACATCTGAAACAAAGGACTTTTGCTGGACAGTATTCAGTCAGGTTTTATACCCTGCCAGTAAGTTTCACAGCCCACTAATTGGTATCTTTGTTTGGATGCAACTTCAGTTTCCTCCAAGCTAAGCTAGAGGATCCCATGCAATTGCATTGCATGGTTCTTTGTTGGGAAACGAAAAGTCCATGGGCTATGGTTCATCTTTACTATGGACAGAAATAAATCTGTGCTTCAGTTTCCTGTCCTGTACACTAAGCAACGGTTTAGGTGTGAGTGTGGACATCACCATAGAACTAATACAAATAAACTTAGATCTACTACTCAATAAAGACAAATTGTTGGTACTGTTGACCAGACATCTTAAGTTAAGACCCTTTGTAAATTTTTGATTTTGTGAACCTGGGACCTGTGGAGAACGTAATTGATTACTCTTTCTCATCAACACACTACAGATTCCTCTGCTGCCACTCCAGTAACTCCTACTTATGTTACTTAGCAGATCACCACTTCCTTAGAGTAGTTCATGTCAGTGAATGTATGATTATAGTTTATTTTCAACTGACAACTGAACAGATTATCTTACCGGTTGTTCAACATCCCAGTTGTCCCAAACCTTTGGAATTGTCCTGTAAATATCCACCATCTATTGAATGGTCATACGGCCAAATTGCCAACTTTATTTTCCTATTTCTGGCTCCACTCCCTGACCTACGTTGCATTCATACGTTGCAGCTTTGCACAATTGTGGCTCTCTTTAAAGAAAATTTGAATAGAACCCATCTCCAAGAATTGCCTCTGTTATCTGTTAACTCCTCTTCTACACATGCCTTTCACCCATGGCTCTATGTTTCCCAACTTGTCCTCTGGCCTATTGGTTTTGCAACTAATCTATCACTTATGACTCTTGGCTCCATTCCTGACTATGCTACTTCAGTATTACCTTTACTTCTGCTGATCCATAACTATTTGGAGGACAATGACTTGTGGAACTTTATGCAACAAATCCATATAGCTTTGAAGTCATAAAAGGTGAAGAGCAGAGATCCCTAAAACTCTGAACCCCAGTTTGGCCAGTGTCAAATAAATGACAGCTTACAGAGTCCTCATCGCCAATCCATACAGTAGCAGGAATTGCAAATCAAAGGGCCATAATAAGCTGAGCAGATCATTTGCTAGCATAAATAGCTTTGTGCCACCAGTCAAACCAGACATTGATACTGTAAATGTTAATAGAATTTGGGGTGGCTAAGAAGGAATACATTAGGTTAGAAAAAATAGTTCATTTTAATGAGGTATCATGTTAAAGAGATCAAATCAGCTTTACATTATTTTAATTGGTGCAATATATGCCTATACAGATAAGATTCAGCAGGGTTTATTATCTAGAATTATATTATCCTTACAGCTACCACAAATAGCATTGAAGTTTAGTTTGGTTAAAAAAAATGCTGCACATTTGTTGTAAAATTACCTTATTATCTTTTTATAATCATTGCAAGCCAATAAAAAGGCAGTTGATGGGCTTCATAAGGTATGACAATATGCAGCATGGAAAAAACACTGAAAAATAATGATGCTTTAATTCACCAGCATTACAACCTGTCCAAGATGTTACAACCAGCAACTTCCTATGATTTATTCCATTAAAGGTTACCAGATAATGAAGTTAATGTGGCTGAAATGCCAATAAAAACTACAAATCATCACTAACCGTGCAGATAAAATGGCCAATATGACATGTATATTTTTGCCCTGAACTGCGTATTAAAGAAAGGGGATATTTTTCCAGATAACATGACAATTATTGTTGCAAGGCTACAGAATGTATATTGCTGCATAATGGCTTTCTCCAGATTCCCTTTCATAATCTTGGCTTTTAAAAGTACTTGGCAAACACAACTGCTTCCAAATTAGGTTCTACCTAGTTATTTATTCTTGTCTAGTTAGCAGAGCTAATGTGAGACTCACGTTCTTAGACTCTACTGTCTACTGTAAATTCCAATCTATTTGGAATGATTACCTATATAATCTTCTGTCAATATCCTTGATAATGATTTTTACAATAAATATTTAAAGGTTTAAAAATGTTATAAAAGTGGCACAACTATATGCAAACTACCATATAACTATACACAGTAGTTAGATATGAGAATTATTATAGTAAACAGTGCAGTAATTATTTGTTTACATCTAAGAGATTTCTGTTAATTTTGAAACCACTATAATGCTAACCATTATTAAAAAGTACCAACATAATCCACAATGCTTTCCAATTGGAGAAGTGAAAAAAACAAAACATAAATTGAGAAAGTAAACTGTGAAAAGTAATTTAAACAGAAGAATAAGATAAAAGGAAAAATATCCATACCTGTTACATCTTAAAATCGAAATACTTTGTCGAGTCACGTCACTATTATCACCAGCTAATATCCAAACAGGGGCAAAACTACAAGGCTAGCAGATGTAGCAGCTAGCTCGTGCCCCGTTTCAACTGCTAATGTTTCTGTTACCCCAGTAGTTCTGCTCCTGCACCCGCCAGAGGGGTGGGGCGGAGCTGTTGGGTACAATGCTGATGTGGGCAGCACGATGATGTCACATCATCACACCGCCTGCACCGAGTACAGAGACTGGCTGGCCAGGAGTGCATTGCCTCGTGGACGTGTGAAGAGAGGTAAGTAAATTATTTCTTATTTTTTAACACTAGGGAAGCCTGTCTAAGCCCTGCATACCTATATGGGGCCCCTATAACTACTTAAACACTGCCTACCTGTATGGGCCCCAATACCTACCTAAAACCATGCCTGCCTGCCTATATGGGGCCACTAAACCCTACCTAAACCCTGCCTGCCTACCTATATGAGCCCCTATAACTTCCTAAAACCCTGCTTGCCTACCTGTATGGGCCCCTATAGCTACATAAAACTCTGCCTGCCTACCTATATGGCCCCTATACTCTACTTAACCACTGTCTGCCTACCTATATGGCCCCTATAACCTCCCTAAAGCCTGTCTGCCTATTTGAGGCTCCCTATGTACCTACCTACCTATGTGGGTCCCACCTATAGTCTATCTACCTAGCTCACTGGGGCCCACCTACAGCCTACCTCTGGTCAATCTACTATATACCTAGCTATCGGGGCGTAGCAATAGTCTACATAGCTACCTGGGGGCTGCTTACCTAACTGGGGCCTAACTACTGCCTACTTAGGACCAACCTGCCTACCTGCCTGTAGCCTACCTACCTAATTGGGACCTGTCTACCTACCTGTGGCCTAACTACTGCCTACCTACCTCCTATCTACCTAGGAATAATTTACCTACCAGCATGGGGCATACCTACCTGAGGCCTATGTACTGCCTACCTAACTGTGGCCACCTACAGCCTACTTAGCTACCTGGGGCATACTTAAAGCCTACCTACCTACCTACCTACCTAACTGTGAGCTGCCTACCTAACTGGGGTCTAACTACTACCTATCTTGGGCCAATCTACCTACCTACCTGTACCCAGAAAGCAGGGAAATATCCAGCACCAATGTGGTAATAAAAGATTATTTGTATTTTCTTAAAAAATTCATAGATGTGCAATCCAAGGAAAAAAATGCGTAGCAAGACTGTGAGTAGTGTTAAGGTATATAAAGGGTGTAGTAAGTACACACCCTTTAACTGTGAACAAGGGTTCAGACGGAACCTGAAACATGTCAGTTGACGCTACACAGATGTCTCTTTATGTTTTTGAACGTTTGTAATATGGAATAAAGATACGTGACTTTTACCTGCTGGATCTTTCAAGTACATGTACAAAGTTGTCTATTGTATTATGTTGTTCCACCCTCTCAACACCTCATAGCCTTCGTTCACCTCCCACTTCAATGGCAAATTGTGCTGTGCAGTTTTGATCTCAGTTGTTTGCCAATAATGTTACCTGACTATGTAGAATTGGGTGAGCGACACAGTGGGTACAAAGAGTTAAATTGGGTAGTCCCTTGTGATGGCAAGGGAAACATAAATACATTTGCATGAACAATATCTGAGCCAACATATACACGTGGACAAAATTGTTGGTACTGCTCCATTAAAGGAAGAAAGACCCATACTGGTCACTAAAATAACTTGAAACTGACAAAAGTAATAATTCAAATTTACTGAAAATCAACTAGTGACAATCAAACATTGTGTTTGAACTGTGTTTCAATGGAAAAATTAAAAAGAAAACAACTAATAAACTGGTCAGGACAAAAACAATGATACCGCTCGAAAAGATTGAAAATATTTTTGAACATAAACACATGACTGTATCCTGTAATTACCATCACAGGTGTCTTCAAACTTATAATTAGTCAGTTTGCCTATTTAAGTAGTCACCGTGGTTTGTGGTATCATGATTTTTACCATACTGAACACGGACTAAAGGAAACTAAGGATTGAGTTGTTTCGGGGGATTAGATAGAAAATTATAGACAAACATGTTAAAGGTAAGGACTATAAGAACTTCTCCAAAAACTTGATCTTCCTGTTTCTACAGTTGTACATATTATTCAGAAGTTTAAAGTTTATGGGATTGTAGAAGACCTCCCTGGCTGCAAGAGTATTTTTATGACAAATTAAAGAGACAGATAATACGGATGGTAACCAAAGAGCTCAGAACAACTTCCGAAAAGGTAAAAGATGAACTCCAAGTCAAGGTACACCAGTGTCAGATTTCACCATCCATCCTTGACTTTTCCAAAGTGGACTTAATGGAAGATGACTCAGGAGGAAACCACTATTGATAGCAAATCTTAAAAAAGTGGAACTGGATTTTCTTTTTAATCTTTTTTATATATATATATTCTATATATATATTTTATATATATTATTATATATATAATAAATTTTATTATTTATTTATTTTATTTATTATATTTTTAATCCTCTCTGTTTGCTCTATTTATATAGGTTGCATCAAAAACAATGTCTGAATTGCATTTGAGAGCATAACAGAGAGTATTGGAGATACGTGTGACCTGGTTAGATTTTGTATGGACCATTATTTTGACTGTGGCTAAAGTCAAAATAATTGGATGTACCTTTTTGGAAAATATGACTTTCTAAATACATTGAAAATGAGTGACGTTGGGAGTGTGTTTAATAATCTTGGAAAGTGAGCTATGTAATATGAGTGCATCAAAGGATAACTGGAAATAAAAGGCTGAAGTAAGGGAATATCCTAATATTTCAGCTATTTTGAAAAAAATAGCCACATGATGTTAATAAGCCTTATATAGACATAAAGGACGGCATGTATCAATGGGCTGCACCAGATATCTGGCGTCTTTTCAGCCCAATATCAGGCGCTGCTCCCGCACGCCATTATCTGGTGCACTACATGGTGCCTGCACCACTTTGTAATGTGCCTGATCTCGGGGGCCGTGCAGGAGGCAGGGCGTACTAAAACTGTAGCGAAGTACATATTTATAGACTCGCTACGGCATTTCTAGGTGCATTACTAAAATGTCACCCTAGCGCTAGAAAGCGCCTGATTTATGCCATTATTATGCGCATTAAATTTCCCACAAAATTATGGTATTCAACACCAAGATGATATGATACTCAACATTAAGTGGGTATGAGTAAAGAATGAGTAAAAAATTATTGTGCCAAGAACTAAAAGATGTAAATATTTATTATATATTTTCATGATTATTAAGCAATTGTATTAGCCACTAACTTGTAATGTATTATAAATTGTTTGAGTGATGAGAACCATTGACCTAATATACAGTCAAATATTATTATTCATGTTAGGCTACTAGAAAAGCTAAAAGTAAAGTAATGATCAGATTGACCATTTATGCTTCAGAACAAAAGCAATTTATTTTAAAGTACAAAGCTAAGTATAGGCTGGATTTTTTGTCTCCGTGTCAAATCACAAAAGTGTATACTGGAACAGATTGCCACATCATTGCTTTTTTTCTATTGATTACCTCATGATATAAAAGTACCTATTCAATTGTGCTCTGTCTATTTTTAGTTTGTTGCCAATAGAGTGTAATAATTCAATTGTAATTTGTTTGCTTCCACATCATCATTTCTGCTTTAATAAACTTCCAACAGAGCTGAGTTGATGTTCACAAAATGGACACGTTTCTGAAAATGATGAAAAGAAATGTAAATAACATGACTTCTTAGGCCTCGTTCACACGGCTTATTCTGCCGCGTATTGGCGCTGTACTGCGCGCCGGATTTGCGCTTCAGTACGGCACAAATCCGCGGCAGCAATTACGGTAATCCACTGCTCTCATTGAGAACAGTGGAATCCGTCGCTCCTCCCCGCTCGGCGAATCCGCCGCGGGGGGAGAAAGTGACATGCACATTATTTACAGCGCGTACGCCCTTATTCATGGCGGATTTGTGCGCTCAATACGGCGCACAAATCCGTCGGGAATAAGCCGTGTGAACACGGCCTTATTAGGCTATAGCGACTTACCGTATATACTCGAGTATAAGCCGACCCGAGTATAAGCCGAGGCACCTACTTTTGCCACAAAAACTGGGAAAGCTTATTGACTCGAGTATAAGCCTAGTGTGGAAAACGCAGCGGCTACTGGTGAATTTTAAAAATAAAAGTAGATACCAATAAAATTACATAGGCAGTTTAATGTCCCCCATAGGCAGTTATAGGCAGCTATATGTCCCCATAGTCAGGTTATAGGCTGGTATAGGCAGCTATATGTCCCCATAGGCAGTTTATAGGCAGGTATAGGTCGTTATAGGCAGATATAGGTCCTCATAGGCAGGTTATAGGCAGGTAATTGCCCCCCATAGGCAGGTATAGGTCGTTATAGGCAGGTATAGGTCCCCCTAGGCAGGCTATAGGCATGGTATAGGCCGTTATAGGCAAGTATAGGTCCCCCTAGGCAGGCTATAGGCATGGTATAGGTCCCACTAGGCAGGCTATAGGCAGGGTATAGGCAGGTATAGGTCCCCCTAGGCAGGCTATAGGCAGGTAAATGTCCCTCTAGGCAGGCTATTGGCAGGTATAGGCAGTTATAGGTCCCCTAGGCAGGTATAGGTTGTTATAGGCAGGTATAGGTCCCCTAGGCAGGTTATAGGCAGGGTATAGGCAGTTATATCCGCCCATTCCTCAACTCTGACACTACTAAAACGCTAGTCCACGCCCTCGTCATCTCCCGCCTTGACTACTGCAACATCCTTCTCTGTGGCCTCCCAGTTAGCACCCTCGCTCCCCTCCAATCTATCCTAAACTCTGCTGCCCGTCTGATTCACCTCCCTCCTCGCTACTCCTCTGCCTCTCCCCTCTGCCAATCCCTTCACTGGCTTCCCATTGCCCAACGAATTCAGTTCAAATTACTAACCCTGACCTACAAGGCTCTCCATAACCTCTCCCCTCCATACATCTCTGCCCTAATTTCCAGATACCTCCCCTCACGCAATCTTCGCTCCTCACAGGACCTTCTCCTCTGCTCCCCTCTCATCAGCTCCTCACATAACCCGTCTCCAAGACTTTCCCGTGCTTCACCCCACCTCTGGAACTCCTTAACCCAAAACATCAGACTCTCCTCCACTTTCACCAGTTTCAAAAGCAACCTGAAAACCCATCTCTTCAGGATAGCCTACAACCCACACTAACCCCACCACCACTACACCGGCCCGCAAGCATGTCTGCCCCACACCTTCTGTCTCTCCCCTTCTTCCTTGTAGATTGTAAGCCCTCGCGGGCAGGGTCCTCTTTCCTCTCTGTTTCAGTTACTAGTCATTTTTGTCACCACTGTATTTGTTCAACATTTGTTATGTATGTAATTCCCCTTAAATGTACAGCACCCTGGAATTAATGGCGCTCTAAAATAAATAATAATAATAATAATAATAATAATAATAATAATAGGTCCCCTAGGCAGGCTATAGGCAGGTATAGGTCCCCTAGGCAGGCTATAGGCACGGTATAGGCAGTTATAGGTCCCCTAGGCAGGCTATAGACAGGTATAGGTCCCCTAGGCAGGCTATAGGCAGGTATAGGTCCCCTAGGCAGGCTATAGGCAGGTATAGGCAGGTATAGGTCCTCTAGGCAGGCTATAGGCTGGGTATAGGCAGGTATAGGTCCTCTAGGCAGGCTAAAGACAGGTATAGGTCCCTTAGGCAGGCTATAGGCAGGTATAGGTCCCCTAGAGAAGGTATAGGCAGGTATAGGTCCTCTAGGCAGGCTATAGGCAGGTATAGGTCCTCTAGGCAGGCTATAGGCAGGGTATAGGTAGGTATAGGTCCCCCTATAGACAGGGTTTAAAAACAAAAAAAACACTTACCTGGCTCCCCGCTGCTCCGTCTCCCTCGCCGCTCCACCTCCTCGCTGTCTGGCCTCCCGCGTGCTCTCCTCTGTCTTCTCGGCACAGGCGGGTGATGTCATCAGGCCGTGCACGCAGCGTGATGACACACGCTGCCTGTGGCGGAAACTCCGGACAGCCACGAGTCCACTGCGGAGCACGGAGCGCTCGCTCTCTGCTCCACAGTGGTATCTCTTCACTTGTATGCGCTCCGGAGGAGTCGCATACAGGGGAAAAGATAACTGACAGCGCACGGGCCACCGCAGTGTCCGGACACTGTCAGCTGTACTCGGCATTCAGTTATATGCGCTATGTGTAGTATGGAATATTAACAAATAAAAACAGTAAGGCTATGTTCTCACGGCTTAACTGCGGGACGTAATTACGCCCCGCAGTTACGTCGTGTGGCTGGGGGCGGGGTGGGAGCGGGGGAGCGCGCGGGGGGCAGCACCTCGCCCCTCCATAGACAATCACTGCTAGCGGCGCGTATACGCCGCTAGAAAGTGACATGTGAATTATCTCTCCCCTCGGCGTATTCGCCGAGCAGGGAGAGGAGACGTAATCCATAGTTCTCTATGAGAAACTGTGGATTACCGTAATGAAAGGGCCGCTTTCAGCCTGCAATTAGCGCACTTCTGCGCGTAATTACGGACCGAAATACGGCCCATTTTAAGCCGTGTGAACATAGCCTTAAGAAAAACTATTAGGCTATGTTCACACGGCTTATTTTGGGATGCATTTTGCCACGTATTGAGAGCGTACTGCACTCAAATACGAGCAAAATGCGCCCCAGTCATTACAGTAATTCACAGTTCTCATAGAGAACTATGGATTACGCCTCCTCTCCCCGCTCGTGAAATACGGCGCGGGGAGAGATAAGTGACATGTCAATTACTAGCAGCGAATACGCGCCGCTAGTCATGAATGTCTATGGGGCCGGCCGGCTGCTGGCACCCTCGCTCCGCGGGAGCTTGCGCCGATTGGTGCAAGCTCCCGAAGTCCCGGCGTAATTGCGGGGAATACTTACGCCCCGCAATTATGCCGTCTGAACTTAACCTTAGAGGGCAATATATTTTACTAGTTATTTTCTAGATCTTTTGTATTGGACTATTGTTGACACCATACCATTTTGATATTTTTTTACTTCGTACTTTCTTACCTGCAACAGTATTAAGAAAAGAAAAGTCTTAAAAAAAATCTCTGTTTAAAACAAATACAGTTAATTTTCTCAGTAAAAATATCATATCATATGTAAGCGATGAAGTTAAAATCATTCTAATCTATCAATTATCTGTATATGGTCCCTGGATGGGACCAAACTGCAGCATGAACCCATCTCCTCCCTAGTCTCTGTCTACCGCCCTACCCGTGCTCTCCGCTCTACTGATGATATCAGACTACATTCCTCAATCATCCGAACCTCCCATGCCCGCCTACAAGATTTCACACGTGCGGCACCAATTCTCTGGAATATGCTACCGCGGGCGATCAGGCACATTCACAACCCTCACAGTTTTAAGAGGGCCCTGAAAATACATCTTCTCGGTCTGGCCCACCAAGGTCCCTAACTGCTATCACACACATCTGTCACTCCCTGCACTTGGGCACTCACAGGCACTTATCTGTATATAGATGTACTGTCAGGGTGGCAGGTTCATCCATTTTTCATGTAAACCACCCCCTATTTATGAAACATGGCTGGACCATTGTAAATCGCACTTCTTACCGTATGTTTCACCCATACACCCTAATAGATTGTAAGCTCTCACGAGCAGGGCCCTCACACCTTGTGTCTCATTTGTAAGTACTTTTAATGTGTAATGACTGTATGTTTACCCTTGAATTTGTAAAGTGCTGCGGAATATGTTGGCGCTATAGAAATAAAGATTATTATTATTATTATTATTATTATTGTAATACTGAAAAGACCATTATGTAAACATTTAAAATGTAGTAAACAAGGAAAAACGATTGCAGCAACTTCCTTTTTTTTTGTGTAAGTGAATTTTTATTAATGTTTTTACATATTACAAAAAATATATAATAAACTTAGCAAACATGTAATATATAATAGGAGAGAAGAATTTCAGACATATCTGTTAGACAGTAAACGATGATATATAACAGTATACTGCCAATTATTCAGAGATAATGTGAGCTAAATAAAAACTATTTCTCATATTATTTACATAAACCATTAGTTCTACCAATGTATGAGACCAATAACTAGAGATGGGCGAATTAATTCTAACGAAGTGGAATTCGTTTAGAATTTCAGGAAAACTTTGATTCTGAACGAAGTCGAACTTTTGGGTAATTCGGGTGAACGAAGTGTGCTTTTGATTGATAAAATGGCTGCGAGCACATGGCGTTACATGGGGCAAAGAACTCTGGGAGGAAGAAGGGCATAGCCTACATGACATGTGCAGAGATGAAGCCAATCAGAGACCGGCGAGATTCTGTGACGTCACCGCACTATATAAGTCCGGGCGCGACGCTGGGAGCTCATACTGCTCTCACTGTACTGATTAGGGAAGGTGCTGTCGCGACTGCTTATGATAGCTCTTACTAAAGAACTGATTTTTATACAGCAATTTTTGGGGGGTGTCACAGCTTGTCTCAGAGACTGCTTCTCTTAACATTCTATTTCTGATTTTTTGGGGTATTGGATCTGAAGTCCAGTGTGTGCCCAGTGCAGCTGCATATACATGTTAATGCTATCTGCTCACAGCACATTGAATATCCAAGGGTGATCTAAGCCTGTTCCTGTTGTATTCATTTAAAGAAACAGCATTTTTACAATACAAATACCACTTCATTTTTTGGCTGCTCAATTCTTTTGCGCAATTTACATCCAGGGGTTAATTAAGCGTTGTTCTGCTGCTGTGGTGACTAAAAGAAACCGTTTATTTCATCGCCAAAAAGACATTTTTCCTGTAGCATAATTCACAAGCGAAGGTTAATTACAAGTTTTCCTCTTGTTGTGTAGCGTAAAAAACACGCCATTGTAACACGATACAAAGCTGGTAGTTTGTGGTTGCTCAATTCTTTGGCGCAATTTACATCCAGGGGTTAACTAAGTGTTTTTCTGCAGTTGTACTCAGTAAAAGAAACTTTCTTTTTCACCGCCAAAGAAGAAATTCTGTAGAATAATTCATATCCGAATGTTAATTAAGCCTGTTTGTGTTTTTATATTAAGTAAAATACACAGTTTTTAAACGCACATACAAGTAAATTTTTTCCTGCCCATTTGTGGAGCGCAATTTATATCCAAGGGTTACCTAAGCTTCTTAGTGAGTTCATTTGAGTCAAAAAAGGGGTGTGTATTTTATTATATACAGATATCTTCATCAAACAGTGTCTGTACATTTTAGAACAAACAGTATTTTCAGACAGAGAGGTGGCAGGCTCTTCACCTCGAGTGGCAGAGGCACAACATTCCTGGAGCAGGCCCAGGTCACAGCACAGCAAGGGGACGTCGCAGCTGGGTCACTCGTGAGGCCACAACTGCCGCTGTCATCTAGCGGCCGTGTGTTGTTCAGCAACCCAATGGTTCTTGATTGGTTGACTAGGTCATCCACTTCCTCCTAGATGACATCTGACAACCTCAGCCAAGAATTGGTGGGATCGTCAGACACAACCCTTAGTTGGCATGGCCCAGGAGTGGGTCAATGGCCCTCACCTGTCCTCAACCCGCCTCTGTCCCATCCGGTTCCCTCAGCCAGAGATCTACTATGTGGTCTGGGCTCGGCGCCACTATATAGCGAGGATGAACAATTTCAGGAGGGCAGTCAGCAGCTACTTGGCAGCGAAGAAATGGGGCCAATATCCCCTGCTTCTTGCAGTAGGCGGCAAAGTATAGATGTTGAGAGTGGCATGGGAGGTCATGTTGTGAGGGGTCAGCTTCTGCATACCAAGACCAGTGATGAGGACAGCAGTGACGATGAAATAGATGATGATGTAGCTGACCGCACTTGGGAGCCGGGTGAGGCAAGGGCTTCATCATAGTCAGGAGAAGGCGTCAGCTTGCGCATCAGGCAGCGGCGCAGCCAGCAAGTGGGTTGTGTGGCCGTGAGTCAGCAGGATAGCAGCAGTGTGAGGTCAGGAGCCAAGCGGCCACGGGGTAAAAAACCCGCTTCGCAGGTCCAAGAAAGTAGCGGCACAGGGGCTCAGCGAGGCAGCGGCGGCAGTAGTCACTCAGTGCGGAGTGTTGGCGGTAAAATCAGCTACTCGGCGGTGTGGCAGTTCTTTGCTAAGACACCGGAGGAGCCAAATAAGGGTATATGTAGAATCTGTGGGCAGAAAGTGAAGCGTGGCCAGGGAGCTAACGTTGGCACCACAGCCCTGCGTCAACACATGCAGCGTCACCATCCGGTGACCTGGGAGAAACGTGGTTCAGATGTGGTGGTCCATCCTGCCGCCACAGCAGCAGCAGCACCCAGTAGCACGCATGCCATTTCAGCCAGTCAAGGCTCCACCACCTCTGCAGAAGGGAGCTGTTTCTCTTTGACACCATCTCCCGGTCCAGATGCTCCTGCTCCTCGCTACTCATGGCGCCAGCAGTCGTTCAGCGAGGCGATTGCAAAGAGACAACAATATGTGTCCAACCATCCTAAGGTGCAGAAGCTGACCGTGCTCCTGTCCAAGTTGTTGATACTTGCAGTCCCTCCCTCTTCAAATGGTGGACTCTGCACCATTCAGAGAACTAATGGCTTGTGCCGAGCCGAGATGGAGAGTTCCAAGCCGTAACTTCTTTTCCAAAAAGGCAGTAGCAGCACTTCACAAATATTTAGAACAGAAGGTGGGCCAGTCCTTGAGCCTAACGGTTTTTACCAAGGTGCATGGCAGCACGGACGTTTGGAGCTCTAACTACGGTCAGGGCAAGTACATTTTTCCCTTTAGGGCCCACTGCTGAATGGCTTCCTGCCCAGAACCCCAAACAACTTGGACAGGAGACCCCTTTTTCCCTCCCCCCACGTTGTCAACTGGGCTCCTGTCCAATGCCGCCTCCTCCCCTCCACCCCAAACCAAACATCTCGCCTCCACAATACTGCCCCATCATACCACAGTTAGGACGCGATGTCACACATTCTACACGGCTTGCCTCGCAAGAATCACACAGGGAGGAACTGCTCCGCGTCTGCACAAGAAATCGATGTTGCTTTTCTCCGCTAAACTGCAAATGGGAAAACCATTTGACGGACAAGGGGAGGAACAGGGTGTCCCGCTGCCCCCGGGGGGGATGGTCCATGCCCCTTAGGCGCTTTGGTTAAATCGGTTGAAAAAGTTCCCTAATTTTCCCCACCATCTTCAGAAATTCGAAAATGCCGGGAAATGTGCATGCACTTCACCACTCCTAAAAAGCCAGGACCCCCTCCTCGATTGCGCCAAAGGGGGCCCCCCCAAAAAACACCTCTGATTGCAATTTTTCCCCCCTTTTGGAATTCCAGCCTGCACATGGGCCCGCTGTATAACAGAAAAAGGGCCATTACCGTTTTTTTTGATATCCAGCGGACAGGAGTACCCCCCTGTGTAATTTTGATGCAGCCATGGCAGTCATGCTGACCCCTGCCGTTTTTTGGGGGGCCATTCGAGGGGGCCCGTTATTTGTCAGTCGCCAGGGCTAAAGGATAATAACGCATTCCCTGTTTCAGTTGGGCTAAAAAATCTGTCTGGGGAGGGGACTGAAAAGTGGCGACTAATCTCGGCCACAGATCCGGGGGCCGAAATGAGGAGGAGGAGGAGGACATTTAGCAGAAACATTGCTGGTGAAAAATGGGTTTTTCTACCCCGGTGAAAGAAAGGAGGAGCAGGACAGCTGGGGATGATGGGGATGAGAAAACGAGGCAGATACCCGCAAGCACCGGGGCGTATAAAAGGGGGAAAGGAGCAGGGAGCATTGTGCAGTGGCCCGCAGCAGCGATTTTTCTGGGTAGTGACACCAAAAAGCCATCCGGCAAAAGGAAGACTTCGGTTCCCCCCCTATTGACCCGGCCCACCGTCCAAAATGGGACCTTTTTTCCCACTATTTAGAGGGAGGCAAACCAAATACTATAGGGAAATCCCCATAGTCAGTTGGCCGCTCCCATGTCGGGATTGTCCCCCTCTTACAGGTCTGACCAGGGGGGTTTCCCAGCGCTTTTACAACTACTGCCGGGCGCTGGGAAGGGGGGGGGTAGGAGCAGTACCGCTCCCGCACAAACCCAAGTCTGGAGTCACTGATAACACTTCCTTCACCCCCATGAGGGGGTAGTCCCCACAGCAGCACAGCAGGACCGACAGTCCCTGAACAACAGGGTCCTCTTGGGCAGCACCTGCCACCCCAGTTAGAAGATCCCTGGGCAAATGGGAGCCAAACTGATTTGGCCGCAACTTCCGAGTTTGCATGGAGAAGCGTCCTCCCCCAGTATGTGGCATCAGAGCGGGGGTTCAGGGGCGGGGCCATTTTACCCCAAGAGAACCCCTTGTCCCGGGGAAATTTGGGAAAGACTGACCTTTTTAAGAGAATCAGGCTGGGTCGGCCCGATTCCACACACCAATCCTTAAAGGGGTCAACTACATCACCATACGCCTCACCCAAACTGTGAAAATGAGTCTGGGTTCAAATTACCTCCTCACCACTATTCTGGTGCCACCCCCCCCTACCACACATCTGCTGACATTTTTCCATCTGAAACCAACCATCTTTCCCGGGGACTGGTTTTTGCACCCCCCCCCCACTTTTTTTTGTCCCACTGCTGACCTTAGCTGTTGTGGCCCGCCGTCACCTTTCCCCTCTCTTTCATTGTGCCACTCTGGGCCTACTACTGTTTTCCCACCTCCAAATGTCATTGTCCACTTTTACCTCATGCTGCTGCTGTGGCTGCTGCCCTGACCTACACCCTTCTTTGTCCATCTGTGGCCTATACTGTTTTCCCACCTCCAAATTCTTGTCCCACGTCTGACCTCATGCTGCTGCTGTTGTCGTGCCCTCCACACGTGTCATTGTGCCACTCTGTGCCTACCCTTTTTTAAAAGGGCCACCTCCAAATGTCTTGTCCACTGCCTGCCCCTCATGCTGCTGCTGTGGCGGGTGTCATGACCTCCACACTGTGTCATTTGCCACTCTGGGGCCCTACTAAATTTTTTGCCCCCCTCCAGAATATCATTGGCCACTGCCTGACCTAAAGCTGCTGCGGGGCTGCTGTCGTGACATCCCACGGGTTTCATTGTGCCACTCGAACCCCCTCCAGTTTTTCCACCTCTAAATGTCATTGGGGGCCACCCTGACCTCATGCTCCTTCGCTGCCGTCCCCTCCACTCTCTGTCTTTGTGCCACTCTTGCCTACTACTCTTTTACCCCCTCCAGAATGTCATTGTGCCAGCCTGACCTCAGATGCTACGTCGTCCCTACCACTGTGTCATTGTCCACTCTGGGGCCTACACGTTTTGGCACCTCCGAATGTCATTGGCCACTCCCTGACCTCATACTGCTGCGGGGCTGCTGTTTCCCGCCACACTGTGCATTGTCCACCGTACCTTTCCTTTTTTTTGCCACCCCCAGAAGTCATTGGCCATGTCTGACCCATGCTGCTGTGGCCTGGGGGCCCCCCTCCACACCTGTCACTGATTTTGCCCCAGCTCTCAGCTTTTTTATTTCCGCTTTCGCTGCCATGACTTTATCAGGCTCATTCCTGCTTGTTTTTTTTGGTCATTTTTTGGGCCCTTTTGGGTGCCCAGGGAATTTTTATAGTGAAGCGATTCTAAAGTAGGCAGCATCTGCGTGTCAACTAAAACACAACATTGATGAACCAAAAACAAGCCCCTCTGATATTTAAGCATGGCACAATGTTCTACAGCACCCTGCAGATCGTGCAGCCGGAAAAACTGTTTTTTTAACGCGATTCTGCCGAAGTAAATTCCGGGGAAAAAACCAAAAAACGAAAATTTTTCGGGAAAAATTTGGCAAGTGACTGAACCGAATTTTTGAGAAATTCGCCCATCTCTACCAATAACGCCAGAGAAAAGAAAGAGAAGACACACTAGGGAAGGGAATGTAAGGTGTCAGTTAAACTGTAAGCAATGTTAAAGGGAAACCACCCTAAAGATTACCCTAATTTTTAATGATACAATACATATCCCAAATAGACCATACACTTTCAAAAGCATCTAATTTATCATTTAATATCGCTGTCATATATTCCAGGCTTCTTACCCCTTTAACATGCATGCAGAAGTCCATCCGAGACTGAGTGGTGACTCTTTTCCAATCTCTGAAGATTAAGCACTTTCCTCCTATGAGAATTTAACATAAAAGTCTGCCCAATTCTGGCCAGAGGAGGATGGAACATTCCGGGTACATGCTGGTATTCATACAACCTAGGTAAGTCAGATTCAGCATTAATTGTAAATGGGGACACTTAAATTCTCTTTTTAATTTTTGGATTTTTCCATACTGATACTATGCTACTTTGATACTATACTATGCTACTACACCCCAAAAAATCTTAGGTGCCTGATAGAGAATAGCAGGGAGAGACACTGACCCTCGGTTAGTTTAAAAAAAGTCCAGTATTTGTTGTTGGTTTTAATTTGTCCCCATGAAGGGCTTTTTAGGGAAAAATTTTTTTAAACCTCCATGACAAGCCCTTATTTGGGGAAAAACCTCTCTTAAAATTAGGTAAGGGGCAGATCCGACCATGTAATATAACCTATGTCAGCATCCTCAATCAATCTCAAAGACAATATATTACCAAAAAATAATCTATAAGTGAATAAGGCTAATGCGGAGTCAAGAAAAAAGAGTATACCTTTTCAGTAGGATGGACTATCCCCTAGAGATCATATAAAGCAAAGTTACGGATGAGTTGACAAAAGTTTCTAGATATAGTCCGCTAAGTCTGAGGTGTGGCTCTACCATGAAAAAAGGAAATATCAAAATTTTGTCAGATAAAACCTATTAAAAATTTTCCTCATATTATTATGGCTGCTGTGGGAATTCTAGAAAGTTTTAGAAATCTCAATTTCAGGAATTGAGATTTTAGGAATCTCAGTTGACCCTGGATGAGAGCATATAAATTACAGAGAGGAAAAGGGGAACCATTATGTGTTCTTTTTGGAATTATATACCCACTCCCCAGTCTCCGCCGCTTGTATGGAGTACGTCCTAAGTAACAAATAGCTACCCCAGACTATTACGTACAGTATCTTGAGAAGCCAAATAGGAATTTGGATAAAGATGTTTCAAAAAGTTTTAATTATCCTTTTTATTAAAATGTGTTTCCTTAAGGAAAACTACACCCTATCTCTTGTTCCTGAACTCAATAAGCAGTAGTCTCCATTTAACTTTGGAATTCAGACCCTTAACATTAACAGAGTTCAAGAAAATCATAGTTGAAAAAAAGTATAAACTTCCTTTGTATATTGTGATATAAATATACATAATAAGCATTAATTACGTATTCTGACACCCTGCAACAAAAGGATGATTCACTAAAGAAGGAAAAGACACATAGATAACTAGAAAACAACACGCAAATTAAGAAATTTTCAAGTGATATACAAGACTTGTTGACTCTTGATGAGATCAGTGATACAATGATCACAAGTGTTGAGCGATTATTATCGACAAAGTTGAAATCGGCATGGTTTTTATGTTGATCGGATTTTTTCGATCACGCGATAATTTATTTAATAAAATCTCGCATAATCTTTAATATCGCGCATTTTCAGCGCTTCCTGTCATTTTGGCGGCTGCAAATCAGCTTACACAATAGAGCAGGGTGAGCTGGTGTGTGCGACGTCATGAATGGGATGTGTATGGTTGCGATTTGGCTTGAAAAATAACATGACCCCTCGTTTTACATAGAACAGCCTTCCAGTTCAATGACAGAGTGTGTCTGTGTCCTCATAAGAGCAGGACTGGGCTCTCTCCTGTCAGAGAAAACTGTTCATTTGTTCCACAGACATCTATGCTTTTATCTGTGAACATTAAACTTAGGTAGATCGAATTTGCAGATTTTAGTTACTTAGGCTGAGAATTTTAAAGGGCAATCTAGCGCGTTATAGCCGCGGAGATGTGGGTAGGTGGAGGGGGGCTGGGGGCGAACACAGACAGACAGAGAAAACAGGCTTTTAAAGGAAGTGGTTATTGTGCAGCCAACTGTGTTTAGAGTTTTAGACCCTGCATTGCAATGGTTTTTTAATAACACTTTTTAAGCCAGTTTTTATTTGTGAAATATAACTTGTATGTTGTGCAGCCGGCACGTAAATGTTGAATACAGCAAATTTTGTAGTCACCGCAGGTTATTTGATAGGTGCAAAACTCCACTTTTATGATCAGGTATAACATTTCAGATAGGTGTTTTTTTCACTTTGGCACAGGCCAGCTTTGTTCATAGATCCACCTTGCACTTAAAAATTTGATACAGCAATTTTGGTCGTCACCGCAGGTGTAATTTGATAGGTGCAAAAATCACTTTATAATATCCATATACATTTCAGATAAGTGTGTTTTAATTCACTTTGTGCGCAGCCAGCTTTGTTCATAGATCCACTCTTGCTTGCATTAAATTTGAATACAGCAATTTTTGTAGTCACCGTCAGGTGTATTTGATATGTGCAAAAAATACCTTTTTATTATCCGTATACATTTCAGATAGGTGTTTATTTTTTTCACTTTGGCGCAGGCCAGCTATGTCCATAGAGCCACCTTTGCACTTAATTTGAATACAGCAATTTTTGTAGTCACCGCAGGTGTATTTGATCTGCTACAAAAAACTCCACTTTTATTATCCATATACATTTCAGATAGGTGTTTCTTTTTTCACTTTGGCGCAGCCACTTTGTTTCATAGATCCAACCTTGCACTTAAATTTGAATACAAAGCAATTTTGTCCGTCACCGCAGTGTGTATTTTATAGGTGCAAAAAATACCTTTTATTATCCATATACATTTCAGAATAGGTGTTTTTAATTCACGTTTGGGCGCAGGCCTGCTTTTGGTTCATTCTAGATCCCACCTTTGCACTTTAAATTTGAATGCAGCAAATTTTGTCCGTCACCTCCGCAGGTGTATTGATAGGTGCAAAAAAATACCTTTTATTATCCGTATACATTTCAATAGGTGTTTTTTTCACTTTGGCGACAAGGCCAGCTTTGTCCATAGAGCCACCTTGCACGTCAATAATTGAATACAGCAATTTTGTAGTCACCGCAAGCTGTATTGATAGGTGCAAAAAATACCTTTTATATCCATATACATTTCAGAAGGTGTTTTTTTCACTTTGGCGCAGGCCAGCTGTTTGTCCATAGAGCCACCTTTGCACATTAATTTGAATACAGCTATTTTGTAGTCACCGCAGATGTATTTGATAGTGCAAAACTTTTCACTTTTATTATCCGTATCACAAATTTCATAAAAAACAAAAAATAAGTTGTTTTTTTCACTTTGGTGCATAGCCACTTTGTCCATAGAGCCCCCTTGCACTTAAAATTTGAATACCGCTATTTTGTAGTCACCCGCAGCTGTATTTGAATAGGTCAAACTCCACTTTTATTATCCGTATACATTCAGATATGTGTTTTTTACTTTGTCGCAGTGCCAGCTTTTGTTGTTAGAGGCCACCTTGCACTTAAATTTGAATACAGCAATTTTGTAGTCACCCGAGGTGTATTTTTATAGGTGCAAAACTTCCACTTTTATTATCCGTATACATTTCGAGATAGGTGTTTTTTTTCACTTTGCGCAGGCCAGCTTTGGTCCATAGAGCCACCTTGCACTTAAATTTGAATACAGCAAATTTTGGTAGTCACGGCATCTGTATTTGATAGGTGCAAATACTTCACATGGTATTATCCGTATACATTCTCAGATGATGTGTTTTTTTCACTTTTTTGCGCAGGCCAGCTTGTTCATTCTTATAGCCACCCTTGCACTTAAATTTGAATACATCAATTTTGTGTCACCCTAGGTGGTAATTTGCTAGTTGCAAAACTCCACTTTTATAATCCGTATAACATTTCAGATAGGTGTTTTTTTCACTTTGGTGCAGGCCAGCTTAGTCCATAGAGCCAAAATGCAGTTAAATTTGAAAACAGTAATTTTGTAGTCAACGGCCCTAGTTTTTTCAAATAGCCACGTTGGTATGACAATATTCTCTGAAAGAAAAATTTTCAAGCAACTGTTCTCATTTGTCAATTTGCTGCAAAAAAACCCAATTTCTCATCCGTTAACCTTCTGAATATTTTATTGGGCTTCGTTGAATCTCAGTTTTGGCCAGATAGCTCATTTTGTATGATATTTTGTTGAAAACTATCATTCCTAGTCCTACTTGCATTTGTAAATCCCTGGGACTGAAGGAACAACACTCCTTGATTTGTTCTTGCTGGTTCTTCCACCATAACCGCAAATTTCACGAGGTGTTTTCGCAAGAAACATTCAGTTTTTACTAATCCTAGTTGGCTGTAGGAAATTAGAGGATTTAAGAATAGCTGTGAGATTGTTTGCCGTCTTTTAATAAGAGACTTTCCAAAACTCTTCCATACCTTCTCAAATTTTTATCTTTCTGATCGAGGAATCAAAATGCATAGTGTAAGCGACAAAGAGGGGGTAGGACATTGGAGGTAGAGGTACATATGAAGTTGCTCCTTTCAGTGCTGGCGACAACATGCAAGCCAGTGGTCGTCCCGGTTGCAGGACCGCAGGCCTGTCATCGCTGGGTCAGGGCCCTGTGAATCTCAGTAACGAACAGCATCGCACAATCTGTTCTTCACAGTGGTTAATGCAACCTGCATCCACAGTCTTTATCTCCTTGTCCTCCCAGTCACGGCCAAAAATGTTGTAATCAGCATAGTCAGCATCCGTTCCAACATGAAACAAGGCAGCCCAATGTCAACCGTTTACCCACCACTGTAGATACTCCCATTTTCGAAGACCTCTTTGATGACAAAATGCGTTGGGGTCAGAAGGCAATGTTAAAAGATCAAGAGGCCAAAGATCATGAATTTTCTCTACTCTGATCCCCAGTTACTATGCCATCAGAGAGAGAGAAGGAAACCGGTTCATCGGGCAAAAATCCCTTGCTGTCGGCAACGCCTTGCATAGTGCCCTCTTGCTTATAGCCCGCAGCTCCTGATGCAGAATGTCATACGACCCAAGTCACTGTGTTGAGGATGATGATGACGACATTGCGGATATCATAGGGTTGGCGTGGTCCTTTCAGCCGAATTTGCTTGCGAGCGCTTCATCACTGGACGAGGATGAATACGATTGGGTTGTGTCATGTACGGGTCCCGCCTCAAAAAGGAGAGGGCGATAGCAGAATCCGCTGATATGATTGCCGTCAGCCACCGGTAATCGCAAGACACTCCGCCTCCTCTGCTTATTGCCCGTCAAAAAGGCCAGGACCTCTCAGCCAGGGCCTTCTTTGAGCAAGCCTCTGAATTCACCTAGCGATGGCATATGCCCGCCTTGCCGTAAACGCATCAGTTATAGGCAAAGAATCATAGGTTTTAAACCACCACAACATGTTGAGTCACATGCAGCGAATGCATGTAGTTGAAATGAGGCAACACTTGGGTCCAAAAAAAGGCCACAACCGATGCCGGTCTTTCCAACTACTGTCAACCCTCTGTCTACCGCCCCCTCTTCCTCCGCCGCCACCATCCAAGCGTTCCTCAGCTGCCCATGTCTCTCAATAGTCATGATCAAGGGAAACAGCATCCACCGCTTCATCCTCTCCTCCGTCGCCCGATTAAAACCACCATCACCAACCAGAGACCCATCTACCCCTTCTCCTTCCGCCAGTGTTGACGACCTGCATGGCCGTACAGCGGCCAGTCTAGCAGCCAGCCTTCTGTCCTTCCCAGGTTTGGGAGCAGAAGAAACACTTTAACCCACAAACCATCCCAAAGCCAAAGCCTGATGTCGGCATTTGCCAGGCTTTTGGCCTTGGAAAGTTGCCTTTCTGTCTGGTGAGGACACAGATAGGTTCCGCTTGTCATGGCCCTTGCCTGCGCCCCAATAGCATTGCCGAGCCGGCATTTCGTTTGCCAGAAAAAAGCCGTCCCAGCCCTGGCCAGTCCACGTGTCATCTAAAATTTCAAGCGCTTTGTTCCAGCACTGTGTCCGGAAAAGTTCCAACTAGACCAACCGTACCACATGGACTCGAAACCCGGGCCAAAAGTCCGCTATAATCTCTGTGTACAGAGCTACACTGGTTGGATCTGGTGGTGTATTTCTCTGGGGTGAAGGTGTGCTCTCAGTCACAGGTCGTTCGCAAGAACTCTCTTCAAAACTTCAGTGAATATGCAGTGGATTACCTTTCCCCAAGGTCTCTCCTGGTGTCATCACGTGCCCAGAGAACCAGGCCCGTGTTGAAATTAATCGTGTCTTGGAGACCGTCCCCCAACACAGGTCCAGGAGCTTGTATGGCTCTCCCTCAATGATACCGTAGCTGTCTGGGGTTACAATAACCTTGTGCCAGGCAAGGTGGTGTGCGATCCACGGTCGAAATCTGCTGGCTCACCCTTAAGATCGATAGGCTGGGATCACATCCCTTCCCTGGCATAGTTCATGAACCACGTCTCCAGAAATTTCTAAAGCACTACCCAGGTCTGGACAGCTGCTGAGGAAGGCTCTAGGTCGAGATCGCACTTTCGCCGTTCGCACCCATGCTTCGTCCCGCCTGGCTTGCGTTGCGTCAGCTACGCCTTCTGTCAACCGCTCATTGTTGACGGCAACACGCTGAAATTCCAACGCCTTATCTCCAATGCTCCACGTTTTGTGGCAGCATCGCAATGCCATTTCGCAGTACGAAGTGACAACATGGCCTGACAATGCAGCGGTTGCTACCTCGGGTGTTGAGCCACCGACAGTGGAGCCAGGTGAAAAGCTCTGCACCATCCTTGCCAGTTTTGAAGAAGCCACCAAATGTGTCACTGCGGACAATGCCCTTGTTCAGCATGACCATTGTGGAGATCTTAGTTCTGGAAACGATCGTTGAAACATCTGAAACATCAGGTCCCACCAGCGAAGGAGGAGGGAGAACAGACACATATTGCGTACCAACGGAGCCTTTCTCTCGTCCGTCGAATCCACAATCCCGAAGTCTCATTTTATCGTCCCCCTTCATTAGGCAGGTGGTTCTGGGGTCCAGGGCTAATCAAGGTGGCCCGTAGCTCTCAGGGTGCATTAATCGTGAGGCAAGTCAGGGCTTGTTGAAGCTGGTGCCGATGAAGGCGCAGGTAGGAAGGTATTCCTAGACACCGACGTTACCGACGTCCCTGCCTTGGAAAAGGTTCGCAACGAATTTGAGGCGGAGGAGAAGATGAGGAAGACATTTTGCAAGTGCCCTCCTTCGACCCAGAGGCTTGGGCAATCAAGGCTCCATCTCTCACATGATGCTTGACGCTCATTTCCTCCAACATGATCCTCTCGCATTAAGGCTCAAAATGAACAACAGTTGGCTGGGTGGCCTCCCTCCTGGATCCACCGGTATCAAAACAAAACTCAGCACTTTCCTTCAACCCACCCAAATAAGAGTAAAATGCAGGAAAATGGAGTACCTTGCCTGATTGAATAACTGGAGACATCTGTTGCGTCTGCTTCACGTTCTTCCAAGATGTCACGGTGGAACTCGCGACGTGAAAGCAGTAGAGTGCCACGTAGCCCGCAGCGGCAGCAGCAGCAGGGAAGGTGTCAGAAGCCTAATGGTGACCTCTGGGCAATCTTATTACCACCTCAACCAACGCATGCAATGCATGGCACACATACCAACCCACAGAGACCAGCTTAAGATCATGGTCACGACTATCTTCTTCTCAATACCGTTGTTTTTTGTATTGTTCCTCGAGACCCAAATAGACTGGGTAAATTCCAAAATAGATAATGGTCCCTATCTCCTCTTCACTGCCAAAGAGGTGTTTTGTCCTGCCCAGCACCAGCGTCATATCTGGAGCGACCTTCAGCAACAGCAGGAGAGTCATTACAGACAAACGCACCGGCCTTTCCACAGATAATGTGTATCGTTGTACCTTTCCATTCAAGATGAATCAGGCATGGGATCTCTGATGGATGTTTGGCCTCCCAATTGCCGAGGTCAACCGATAGTTGCCGTCTACTTCACATTCCTTCCTTTCAAACAGAAATGGTCCTCTTGAAAACCCCCCCCTTTTTTTTTATTTTTTAAAAGGATCATTTCTTACCTGGCAATTTTTTATTCTCATTTCCCAAAAGAGTTCATTTTGGCAGGTTTTGCTGTGAGGAGACTGTAAAAGACAGCAAAGGTTTCATGACAAGAACAGTAATTCCATTTCTCACTTCATCTTTATAATTTTTCGTAATAGACAATGTTTTGGGGTCATGTTGCTGTGAGATATCAGCTATAATCATGTCCTTTGGAACAAAATGTGGCTTTTAAGATGGCATTTTCTCCCTCACAATTATTTTAACAGTGGCTGAGAAGTAATTTTTTTATAATTTTTTTTTGGGTCATATTGCTTTGAAATTCCAAGCACATACAAAAGGTCCTATTCTAAAAAGTGGTCTCTAACAGACATTTGTTCTACACCAGTGTCACAAAGTGGCTCAAGGGTCATATTTTGAATTTTTGGGGCATGTTGCTGTGAAATCAGCTAGACTACAGGTCTCTATTTCTAAAAAATGTGGTTTCTAACAGACATTTTGTTCTCACAATTGTCCAAGAGTGGCTCAAGGTCATGTTTTGAATTTTTGGGTGCATTTAGCTGTGAAATGCAGGCTAGACTACAGGTTCCATTGTAAAAAAAAAATGTGGTTTCTAACAGAATTTGTTTGTTTTTTCTTTCACAATTGTCAAGAAGTGGCTCAAGGGTGGATGGTGCTGTTCCAGACAAACAGGATTGGTAGGACACTGTTAATGGACACATTATTGCAAAATGACTTTGGTTTTTGCAAGATCTTTAACATAGCTAGCATTCCTGGTAATGAGACAACCCATTTAATACAATAAAAAAAAAGAGAAACAAAGACATGGTGGGATTCCATCCTTATTTTAAAAATGTGGTTTTTAGAATTAAACTACAAAAAAACTTCAACTTGCATGTTACAAAATAGGCTGATACAAATATTCCTCTGAATTGTACAAGGGATGGTACAGGAAGACTTGAACAGACTAGGTTACCCATGAACAGGTATAGTCAATGTCCAGTTCAACTAAAATGATGGATCAAAAGACTGACCTTTTTCCAGCACTTTTTAATCTGGGGTCAGACAGTTTTTAATGGTCCTACTGGGGTACAGGACAGATAATTTAATGTTCCGGTCAACTAAAATGGTGTTTCAAAGACTCCCTATTTCCGGCACTTTTAATACTGGGGTCATGCATGTTTAGGGGCTCAATGCAGTTGGCCACAGACAGATATAGTCAAGATGTCCCGTGAAGCAAAAATGGTGTTCAAAGACTACTTGTTTCCGGCACTATTTTAATAAATCTGGGGTCATGCAGTTTTTGGGGCTCATGCTGTTGCCCAGGGACAGATAATAGTCAATGTCAGTGAAGCTAAAATGGTGGTTCAAAGACTCCATTTTTTTTCCCGCACTTTTTTAAAATCTGTGGGTCGATTCAGGTTTGGGGCTCATTCTGTGGCCCAGGTACAGATATAGTCAATGTCCAGTTTCAACTAAAATGGTGTTCAAATACTATCCTTTTCCCGAGCCCTTTTTAATCTTTGGGTCAGACAGGTTTAATGGTCTCATACAGTGGGTACAGAAAAGGTATAGTCCATGACCAGTTCAACTAAAATTGTGGGTCAAAGACTCCATATTCCGGCACTTTTTCAATCTGGGGTCATGCAGGTTTTGGGGCCAATGCTGTGGCCCAGGACAGGGATAGTCCCTATGTCCAATGAAACTAAAATAGGTGGTTGAAAGACTCCTTTTTCCGGCACTTTATAAAGTCTGGGGGGTCATGCACCTCAACTGATCGTACATGTCCAGACGTTTCTCACTTTCGCTCACACCCTCCTCCCCCCTGCCTCTCTCTTTGGTGTCCTTCCCCAGGGGTCAGTCCTGGGGCCCACTACTCTTTTCCCTTCTAATCTACACTTCTTGGTCTGGTCAGCTGCATAGCTTCACACGGCTTTCCAATACCACCCTGTATGCATGATGACAACCCAACTCTACATCTCCGGCCATATGTCACCACTCTTTCTTCTCTTCTCTCCCGGATCCCTGACTGGTATTTCCGTCCATTTCCCCTTCTTCTCCTACCCCATCCACCTAAAACTAAACGTGGAGAAAACTGAAATTATTATCTCCCACCGTCCCACTCCATCTCTCCACCTGATCTTCTATCACTGTTAATGGCTACACCTCTCACCCAGCACCACAGGTCCACTGCCTTGGTATAAATCTGTTACTTCCAATCTGTCCCTTCAAGACCGAACATCCAAAACACCACAACCTCTGCCTGTCCAACCTCCCACCCTAAAAAATATTTCCCGAATCCCTCATTTCTTAACTCTGAAAGAACACAAAATGCTTTGTCCGAACGCCTTCGTCATCTCCTGCCCTTCGACTACTGCAACTCTGTGGCCTCCCAGCTAGCACCCTCGGCTCACCCTTCAAACCATCATAATACTGCAGCCCAGTCCTGATTCACCTCTCTCCTCGAGCTACTCCCCTGCCTCTCCCCCCTCTGCCAATCCTTCACTGACTACCATTGCCCAGTCAAATCCGTTCAAGCTAGCAACTTTGAGACCGTACAAGGCTCTCCATAACCTCTCCCCTTCATATAACTCTGCCTTAATCTTTAAATTCCTCCCCTCACGCAATCTCTGCTCCTCACAGACCTTATCCTCTTTAAATCTCCACTTATCAACCTCCTCAAAACCATCTCAAGACTTCTCTCGTGCTTCCCCCACACTTTGGAACTCATTGCCCCAACACCTCAGACTCTCCCCCTCTCTCACCGGCTTCAAACGTAACCTGAAAACCTACCTCTTCAGGATTGCCTATAACCAAAATTAACCGTGTTGCACTCCTCCGCCCCACAAACATGTCTGTCCCTCACCTTCTTTCTCTTCACCCCTTCCCTGTAGATTGTAAGCCCTCGTGGGCAGAGACCTCTCTCCCTCTGTACCAGTTGTTAGTCACTTGTCACTTTGTAATTGTTTGACAAATGTTATTTATGTACCCGCCTGAAATGTACAGCGCCCTGGAATCAAGGGCGCTCCAAAATAAATGATGATAATAATAATAATAATAATAATAATGCAGGTTTGGGGCTCATGCTGTGGCCCAGGACAGGTATAGTCAATGTCCAGTTCAACTAAAATGGTGGTTCAAAGACTCCTTTTCCCAGCACTTTTTAATCTGTGGGTCAGACTGGTTTAATGGTCATACTGTGGTACAGAACAGATATAGTCAATGTTCAGTGAAACTAAAATGGTGGTTGAAAGACTCCTTTTTCCGACA
The DNA here is from genome assembly GCA_025379985.1 of Phyllomedusa bahiana. Classification (NCBI taxonomy): domain Eukaryota; kingdom Metazoa; phylum Chordata; class Amphibia; order Anura; family Hylidae; genus Phyllomedusa; species Phyllomedusa bahiana. The sequence continues at coordinate 54,310 of JAODAL010011140.1, read as the reverse complement.
CTTTTTAATCTGGGGGTCATGCAGGTTTGGAGTCATGCTGTGGCTCAGGACAGGGATAGTCTATGTCCAATGAAACTAAAATGGTGGTTGAAAGACTCCTTTTTCCGTCACTTTTTAATCTGGGGTCATGCAGGTTTGAGGCTCACGCTGCATTCCAGGACAGAGATATTCAATGTCCAGTTCAAGTAAAATGATGGTTCAAATCATACTGCCTTCTGGCACTTTTTAATTTGTGGGTCATGCAGGTTTAAGGGTCATGCTGTGGTGCAAGACAGGGATAGTGAATGGTCTGTGACTTTTATAACCTAAGTGTTTTGCCTAAGATGTAGCACGTATCCATTTGACTGTTGTGGATGTTAATTCCAGCTTCTCCAGCCCTGTTTGGATGCAAGAATGAAGGTGTTGTTCCTCTTCCATAGACTTTAATGGTCATCGGCGATAATCTATTATCGACTATCGGAAATCGTCTTGATAATTGTCAATATCGACTATCGACCCGATGACGATAGTCGACGTCTCCAGCCCTGTTTGGGTGTAAGAATGAAGGTGTTGTTGCTCTCCCATAGACTTTAATGGTCATCGGCGATAATCTATTATCGACTATCGGATATCGTCATGATAATTGACGATATCGACTATCGACCCGATGACGATAGTCAACGTAATCGCTCATCACTAGTTATGGTGTGTATCCTTTGTTGCCTGTATATGTTTTAAATATACAGGATTTTATCAATTCTGTTTATGCGGGCAGTTTTGAGTAACCTTTGTGGGTTTATGTAATGCTTCAGTGTTCCGTATTAGGCACTTTAGGATATTTCCGCACATACATACTTTCTATATTTGTGCCATTATGTGTATCATGTATTTTATTATTTGTGTTTTATCTGTATTGTAATGTGATTTAATAAAAATTTCTCTTACATTGTCGGTTTATGTAGGTAAAATATATGTGTGTATAGCTAATGGTCTGTATAGCTAATGGCCGGACGGCCTAGCATTTTATTTGTCTTTTGTTTCCTGCATTTTTTCCTATGCATCAATAAAGCTGGCTGAGGCCAGGTTAAAGAGACTACTGGCGCCAGAAGATTGACTTGCCAATACAGAACTACCGAAGACGGCGATGCTGTGAGCTAAGGTACCACCGAGATGGCATCCAAGCAAGTGAAGTGTAAGTTGTTAATATATATATATATATATATATATATTATTAATTATATATATAATATATATATATATTATATATATATATATACTATATATAGTGATAGAGTGTCTGGACTGGTCCTAGAGGGATAGAGGGAAGGTATATCTGCCCAACATTCCTTAGGTCCAAGTAAAGAGCAACCAGATAGTGAAGTGTCAGAGATCTAAAAGATCTCTATGTATAGGGTTTAGTAAAGCCCATTTTGCAAGGGCTGGTTTGCTGGAGTGGGGATAGCGAGGATGGGCCACAATCCATCTGGGCAGTCCGGGTCTTGAGCTGCCTGATTAAGTTTAGGTGTGTCTGCCCCATATAAGGCCAGAGCTGCAGACACACATTCTCTCAGCCTGGAAGCAGGTTATCTGCCAAAAGCCTGTGGGAGCACTTTCTGCTGGTACAGTGATACTGTTATGTTTGGTGACTGGTATTAGGCCAGCACTGTGTTAGGGCATGTCCACACGGCACGGGTTTTCGGCCGGATTTTCAGGCGGTTTGCGGTTTTTCAGACCGCCTGAAAAACCATCTGAAAATGAGCACAATGGTGCTCTATGGAAAACCCGTGCAGCAGTCCCCACTTTCTCATCGCGGAGAAAAGCCGCCCCCCCCTCCCGCGGCCGTGGGGACGGCCGCAAAACAGGACAAATACCGGCCAGCAAACCGGCTGGTATTTGTCCACTGCCGTGTGAACGGCCCCTTAGAGAGAAATACCTGATGTTTAGTTACAGCCAGACAGGCATAGGATTTATTTTGTTTGTTTTGTTTTTATGTACCACAAGCTGACAATAAAACTGGCTGCGGTCAGTTTTAAACAAATTTTCCCCTTGTCGTTGGGAAATTCTGGGGCCTGCTGGGGCTGTGCCTTTTTACCCAGGAGACACCACCCGCAAACCAAACCCCTTAAAAATTTAATATATATATGTATATATATATTTATAATATTTTATATTTAAAAATTTTATCCGGGTTAGGAGTTAAAAATTAAGGGTACAGTTTTTTTTTGTTAATATTATCTGTTCTATAAAATAAATATATAGATGTACTTAGAAACAATTAGCCTTCTCTTTTTTTTAGGACTCACACTTTTAAATCACAATGCATGAGAAAATTTACAAATATACTGACAGTGAATGGTTTATTTAATATTTTCCCACAATGTTAAAAGAAAGGGGAGTTTCAGATACTGATTAATATGTAGTCGGGAAAAAAGGGTAGAAATATTTGTAAAATCCCTTAAAATGTCCCTTTGAAGTAGTAACTTTTTTTTGGGTTAAACAGTCAAAGTTGAGTGTCTGTACATAGATGATAAGAGCATGTTGGCTGCCTTACAATCTGATAGCATAAGGACATACTGAAAGTCAAGACCTCAAAGCAGAGAATAAATACGACTCAGGCCAAGTATAACTAGCATTATTTCATTTAGTGAGCTTGTATGAGATCCATGCTTTACCATCTGGCATTACACCTGAATCGGATAGGATGAAGCATGACGTTATCTTCAAATAGAACCTCGTTTCCATAATTAGCACTGAATATTTCCATGTTTGATAGGGCTTTAGGATAAAGAAAACAACCCGATAAATGACCCCCCAAATTGTTTAAAATTAAACGGGGTAAACGTCTCCCGGGAGCACCGAAAAAATTTTATGTGCCCTATCGGGAAAAAAACATTTATCTAACAAGTTTCTAGCTGAAAAGGGTTAAATTTACTTGTTTTCCCAAAAAGTAGCACAATTGCAAAAAACCCCCCAAAAGGGAAAAAAACCCTTTTTAAAAAAATTTTAAATTATAGACTTTTTTAGGCCCCTTTAACATATTGATTTTTTTAAATTTCAAGCCTTTTTCCCTTTTTTAAACGGGTTTTTAAGCTTTTGGGTGGATTCACACTGTAGCATTTGTTGGAAAAAATATTTTTTGCCATGTTTTTTTTCCTCACATTTTTTATTTTTTTTCCCGAAAAATGGGCCAGCTAACTGCTTGCTGGAAGTCAGTGGTAGAAATATAAAATGCACTTTACAATTTAGAGGGTACAAGAACAGACAATAAAAATAAATTACATAGTAAAAAGTTACTAACAGAACAAAGAAGAGGTTTGAGAGCTCTGCTTGCAAGAACTTACAACTTATGTGAGACCATGTCTTTGCCTGATTTTGTGTCTAACTGGCACTTTTGTACTATGTCTTGATGTCAGCTGTGTCCATGGGAGCCCTGAAAGGGAAGGATAGCGCTACGGCCCCCCTAAAACCCCCCCCCCCCCCCCCCCACACCCCCATCCTACATAGGGGTTAAAAGCCCTTAAAACTGGCTTCTTGGCAAGGTTTATGTACCAACTACTATGTAAGGCGTGGCAGCCAACTTGCAGGTGAGTTCTGAATCCCTTAGGTTAAGAATGAATTTAGTGTAGTGCTGTACCAAAGAGGTGGTTATACAGCACAACAGGTCTTCACCCCTATCCCCTGCAAAGGGGTTGGGATTTTGCTGTAGGCTACTCCCAGGTTGCTTCCTTTCACCCAAAAGATCCAAAGGTTATTCCCGTCGGGAATTGTTTAAATTTTTTTTAAAGGGACTTCCCTTTAAACCCGGACTGGGTTAAAAATTTTTTTTAACCAAGGGTTTTAAAAACTTTTTGTAGGTTATTCATAGTTTGAAAGCTTTAACTTCACACAAAACCAGTATAAAAAGTAATAAAGAAAAAAAGTCCTAAACATTTCTAATAACTAGTTATGCATAAACAACACATATAAGACAAAAAACAAGTTTATAATGCCCAACACTTTCTATTAACATGGGATATATGTTTCTTTGTACACTACTGGGATGATCTACTTACACAGCACTGAACATGCATACAGCAATTTTCAACAATTTTAACTTGGAGATATTCCAAAATCAGTTATTATTTTATCAATGATTGTCAATGTGCAGTCATGAGCAGCTGTTACTGTTGAAACAGCCCCATAAAAGCCTTTCAATTAAGCTACAACGTATGCTAGAGGGTTGTGAAGAAAAATAAGAATAACTAGGGCTAGTTTGTGTTTGCTAATTGTTACTGTTAGACTGGCTTTACATGTCTGTTATACGGCTGGTATTATATTATCTGCCCTTTGAAGAGAATAAAATGCTTTTGGGATCTGTTCAATGAACTTAGATCACCATAGGGCTCTACAGTGATCTAAGTTTGGTTCAAAAAGAATTTAAAGGGGTCCCGGGGGTTGTATTTTTAAAAAACAAATGGGGATCAAGGCATCCAAGCTACTTTCTCTGTTTAGAAAAAAAAGGTTTTATGTAGTTTAAAAAAGCATAGGGGAAAAAATGTTAAAAAAAGTTACCTAATACACAGCTAAGGCTCTCCCAAAGGAGGATTTCAAAAAAAGAACCTTTGATTTCACATGCTTAATTTCCTTTTTAAAATTTGTTGTTCCCAGATCAGATTTTCAGCTCAGTGGTGTAACTTTAAAACTTCTGAGGGCCCCATTTAAAGACTTTTAAAAAATTGCCCCAACAATGACCATGTCTTTAAAACGGTGTCTTTTTCCCTTTTAAAGAGGACCCTGAGAAAATCTAGGAAACCCGGGGGCTGGATAAAATTTCTAACTTTAAAAGTATATTCCCCATCTCTTTTAAAATTTTTTTTAAACTTTTAGGGGAAAAGGGAAAAATGGATTATTTTAAGAATACTGATGTTCAAAATTTTTCTTCATTTCGAGTTTTCAGCATTCTTATTCCCCCCTTTTTACATAAACTTCTCTAATTATCGACCACCTCTCTCTGCTCTAGCAGTGGAAATGGGGGATTAGGTCTTAAAAAGCAGAATGGGGCTTTCCCTTTTCCCCTGTTTGATCAATTTTTTTTTATTGAAATAACTTAAACCCCGAAAAAAAAGGGGAAACCTTGTACCATCCTGTCAAGTCTGCAGAGCACATACCTGTGTACTTACATACATAGAGGTAAGAGAGCTCAGCATCTAACACTGTATCTTGCCAGCCTATAAGTTTTTATTCCTTCCTAGAAGCTTCCTTTCATGACAAATACACCTCAACTAGCTCACATTTATAGTCACACATCCTGCTTGGACAGTGTCATTGTTTTTTTACATCCCCTTCATTTCACAAATCCCTCTTCCCGCAAAGGGGAAAAAAAACTAGCCCCCGCTGAAATGTTAGTTACTGCCCGGGAGAACCCGACCATAGAAAAACCAAAATGAAGTATGGGGCCCGAAGGGCTGTGAAGAGTGAAAGCAGCTAGTTTGAAGAAAACCCTTCAAACTCTCAATAACTACACCGTAGCTATCATCTTTTTTCTACATCATTTTCTTGTTCTTGTATGAATTTTGTAAAGTTTAACTTGTCCGTGACATGATAACACAGCTCTCTGTGTTATCTGTTCTTGGATTACAACAAAAAGTTACTGGAAAACATTGAAAAAGTTGAGAGAACTTTTTCTTCTGTGATATAATGTTGCCTTATTTGTAAAGTTTATCTTTGCCACATTTGCATTTCTTTTTCTAATTTAAACTCATAGGATAACTCATGGATGCAGGCTTTACAAATTTTTGTTTTTCCAATTTTTTGGGGGTAAAAATTTGGATTCTTTAAATACACAAAGTATTACGGATAGAGATTTTTTTCTCGAAAATTTTTGGGTTTGCCGAATTTTGCAAAAATTTTCCGGGCAAAATTTGTTTCGGTCCGAATTTCTTCAGGGTAATCGCGTTAAAAAACAGCTATTTCCGGGCTTCACGAGCCTGTAAGGGGGGGTGTAAAAACGTTTTTGCCCTGCTTAAATATGCAAAAGGGGCTTGGTTTGGTTTTTCATACAAGTTGTGTTTTTGTATACCGCAAGGGCTTTCCCCGCTCTTTTGAAAACGCTTCACTATAAAAATTTCCCTGGGCAAATTAAGGGGCCAAAAAAATGACCAAAAAACTGAAGCTGGAATGTTGCCTGTATAGGGCATGGGGACGAAAGCTAAAAAAACAATCTGAGGGCTCAGGGGGGCAACATCAAAATTTTCCCGAGTGTGGAAAGGGGACGGCAGCAGCCCCAGCAAAATGAGGGCAGAGAGTGGCCCCAATGAAAATTCTGGGGGGTTTGGGGAAAAAAGGAGTAGGCCACAAACCCTGGAAAAATGACCCAGTGTGGGGGTCAGGACAGGAGCAACAGCCCGCAGGGAAAAGGTCAGACAGTGGCACAAAGACACAAGTGTGGAGGGCACGGCAGCCCGCCACAGAGCGCAAAGAGGTCCCGACAGTGGCCCCAATTTACAGAAAGTGGAGGTCCCCGGGAGCAGCCACAGCCGCACATGAGGGGAGACAGTGGCACAATGACACTCTGGAGGGGGTTTTTAAAAACAGGATAGGCTACAGAGGGGGCACAATGACACAGTGTGTAGGTAGGGAGCAGCCACAGCAGCGATAAGGTCAGACAGGGGCAAAATGACATAGGGGAGGTGGCACAAACAGGAGGGGCCACAATGGCACAATGCAGGGTGAAGGTACGGCGCAGCCAAGCAGCAGCATGAGGTCAGACAGTGGAAAACAATGTCAGTTTGTGGAGGTACGGCAGGAGCAACAGCACGATTAGGTCAAAAGTGGCAAAAATGAAAAATTTTGGGGGGGCCGCAGCGCAACAAAAGCAGCAGCAGCTGGGGTCAGAAGGGGCCAATGACAAATGGGGAGGTCACGGAGAGCCAAGCGCGCAGATTAGACAGGGGCAAATGACTTCTGGGGGTGACAAAAACGGGTAGGCTACAGAGGGCACAATAAACCCGTGTGTAGGTCAGGCAGCAGCCACAGCAGCAACAGAGGTCAAAGGGCACAATGACAACGGAGGTGGCACAAACAGGATGGGGGCCACAGAGTGGCAAAATGACAGAGTGTGGGGCACGGCAGCAGCCACAGCGCAGCTGAGTCGACAGTGGCACGATGTCAGAGTGTGGGATCAGGGCAGGAGAAAACAGCAGCAGAGGTCAGGCTGGCACATTGACAGGGGTGGGGTGGGTGGCATTTTTAGCCCTTGGTAAGGGTGGCAGAGGAGAAATGTCAGCGTGTGTGGATCAGGTGGGGGCGGCATCAGTAGTGGCTGAGGCAGGAAGTTTGAAACCGAGATTTATTTCTCAAAAATTTTGGTGAGGCGTCATGGATGAGTAATTGCGTGTAAGGGATTGGTGGGGGAAATGTGGGCCAATCAAAGCCTGATTCATCTTGACAAAAAAGGGCTTTATTCCACATTTCCCGCGGCAAGCGGGTTGTCCCTTGGGGAAAAAGTGGCCCCCCCCGCAACTGAACACCCGCTCTGATGCCCCACTACTGGCCCGGGGAGGAAGCTTCTCCACTGCCAAACTCGGAAGTGGGGCCAAATCCAGTTTGGTGCCCCGTAGTCCCCAGCGGTTTCTAACTGGGGGGGGCGAGTGCTGTCAAGTAGGCCCCCACCTGTTGGTTCGGGTTTTTGCTCCCGGTCCTGCGCTGCTGCTGGCGATGCCCCCCTCCTAGGGGGGTGAAGGAAGTGCTCATCATGACTCCAAATTAAGGTTGTGCTGATGGAGTGGGACTGCTCCGACCCGCCCACCTTCCCACAGCAGCGCAGCGTAGTACGTAGCGCTGAGGAAAACCCCCCGGCAGACCGTCAGAGGAGGGACGATGGCACTAGGCAGCGGCCAATGACTCGGGGGGGATTTCCTATAGTATTTGAGTTTGTCCTTCCTCTCCAGCTGGGAAAAAGGCTCCCCTTTTGGACCGGGAGGAGGGGACAATGGGTGGGAGCCAGAAGTATCCCCCCTGCGGATGGTGACTTTTCGGTGTCACTGCCAGGCAAAACTATGTGCGGGCCATCTGCACAAGTGACTCCCGGGGATCCCTGCCCCATCTCCACTGTATACTGCACGGTGCTTGCGGGGCATCTGCCTAGTCTTCCCCATCTCCATTACCTCCTCCGCTGCTCCTGCTCCCCTTCCCGTCACCTGGGGAGAAAATCCACTCTTTAAACCCTACAAAGCTTTGCTCCAATTCTCCCCCTCCCCCAGTTAGTCCCCCTGGGTTCTGTGGCCGCGAGATGTAGTCGCCAGTCTCCCTTCCCCTGCCCCCGCAGATTTTTTCAGCATGTTCCAGGACAGAAGCAGTGGAATGACGTTATTCTCCCGTGTCCTGGGGCGCTGCAAATCGTCGTCCTCGAAAGGGCCTAACAAAAAAGGTGTCACGCATAGCTGCCCCTGGTACATCAAAAGTTACACAGGGGAGTACTCCTGTCCCCTGGATCATCAAAAAAAAGTTTTAAGGCCTTTTTTGTTTTTACAGTCGGTCCAATGGTAGGCTTGAATTTCCAACGGTGGAAAATGCTATCGCTTGTGTTGGGGGAGGCCCATTCTGCCCCCGCAAATCGAGGAGGGGGTTCCGGTTTGTAGGAATGGATAAGTGCATGCCAGTTTCCCGGCCATTTTCAGAATCTTCTTAAATCGCGGAAGACTTCAGGGAAACCCTTTCACAACCAGATTGAAACGTCACCATGAGGGGATGGGCCTCCTCCTCGGTGTGGCGTGGAACCTGTTCCTCCCCTTGTCCTCAACATGGTTTGATTTTCAGTTGGGGCGGAGAAACCAAATCGATTTTTGCTGCATGACGAGAAGCTTTCCCCCCCTGTGTGATTCGTCGCCCAGGGAAAACCAGGGGGTAAACTGCGTGACACCGCGTGCCCTACAAAATTGGGATGATGGGGCAAAAACTTGTGGAGGGGTATATGGGGTGGTGGTGGTGGTGGAGGGGAGGCGGACTTGGCGCAGGAGCCGCGTTTTGGGCAAGGGGGGGAGAAACGGGGTCCCCCCGTCCAAGTTGTTGTGTGCCCCGGGCAGGAAGACATTCACCCGTGGGCCTAAAGGGGATGTACGGGCCCCGACCGTAGTTATAGCTCCCACGTACGCTCCCTGCACCTTGGAAAAAACCGTTTTTGTCAAGGACTGGACCACCTTTGTTTACATAATTTCGTGAAGCGGCTTGGTACTGCCTTTTTGGAAATTAAATTACAGCTTTGGACCTCCATCCACCTCAGCTCAGCAACAGGCCATTATTACTCTTGATTGGTGTCAGGTCCACCATTTGGAAAGGGATCTGCACGTACCTCAACAACTTGGGATCAGGAGCTACGGTCAGATTAGGACCTTAGGATGGTTGGACGCATAATGATTGTCTCTTTGTCTCCATCGCCTTCAATTGAATTGACTGCTGGCGCAATGAAGTTGCGAGGAGCAGGGCAGTCTGGAAACGGGACCGCCCAGGAGATGATGGGCTTAGAGTAAACCGCTCTCACTTCTGCAATTGGTGCGGTGGAGCCCTTGACTGGCTGACAATGTCATGCGTGCACTGGGCTTGCTGCTGCTATCTGCGGCAGGCCGGGACAGGATGGGACCACCACATCTGAGCCACGATTTTCTCCCAGACATTCGGATGGTGGACGCCGAATTGTGTTGACGAAGGCGCAAGCGGTGCCAACGCGTTAGCTCCCGTGGCCACGCTTAATTTCTGGCCACAGATTTCTCTACATATTTAACCCTTATTCGGCGCTCCTCGGTGTTCATTAGCAAAAGAACTGCCACACCTAACTTACCCGTGTATTTGATTTTACGTCATAACGCTCCGATCTGCGAGTGGCACTATCTAACCGCTGCTGCTCCGTCGAGCCCCCATGTGCCCGCTACTTTCTTGGGACACTAGGAAGCTGGGTTATCTACCCGTGGCCGCTTGGCTTCATGACCTCACAATGTTGCTCTACCCTGACTGTCTCACGGCACTCAAATCCCCATACTTAGCTGCTGCAGACGCTGCCTGACATGCGCAAGCTGGACGTCCTCTTCTCCTGGACGATGATGACCAGCACATGCTCACCTCTTCACCATCCTATCTTTGTCCGCCTACGGCAAGACGCACGGGGATATTGGCCCCATTTCTTTCACTGCAAATTAGCTACTGAACTGTCCTCCTCAAAATTGTTCATCCGTTCGCTGATATAGTGGCCGTCTGAGACCAGAACTCACTATGCGTAGATATCTGGCTGAGGAAACCGGATGGCGTCTCAGTGGCGGGTCTGTGACTGTGGTGAGGGCCAATGACCGTCCGGGCCATGCCAACTAAGGTTGTGTCTGATCGTTCCCCACCCAGCACTCTTCGGCTTGGGGTTGGCGTCAAGATGTCATATCTGGGGGTAGTGGGTCGATCCTAGTTAAAACCAATCAGAAACCATTGGGTTGCCTGAACAACCATATGGGCCTTGCTAGATGAAGAACCGGCAGGTTGGCACTCACCCGAGTGACCCTATGCATCCATCTGGGGGGTGGGCATACGGGGGGCGGGTCTACCCCCTTACTGTCGCTGCGCTGTTGCTGCTCCAGAAATGTTTGTCTCTGACTCTGACATCATAGCATGTGAAGAGCATGCACTTCTGTCTGACATTTTACTGTTTGTTATAATAATGGTACAGTCTCTGCTCTTAACTGTGTGAAGGTCATGTCTGCTAGAGACATCTTCACACATCTCTCCTGCGTTCCAACCAGCACCCCCTCCCCCCATCTGTATCACTCTCATCGCACGATGATTTTGCAACCTCACTTCCATAAATAAAATAGTATCTCATCAGACAAAGCTTACCCGCAGTCCCTCAGACCTTCCCTCTCTATTCCTGCGGTGTCCCGCCACAACCCACTCTCCTGGTTACCTGATCATTGACCATTCCCCTCTAACTGCCTTCTGCACGGTCACTCACTGACCAGCTTCCTCTTTACTGTCCAATCAAACCTCACCAGCCTAGTAGTCTTGAACCCAATGCCATAATTCACTCCTACCCTTGACCTTAGTGTCGTTAGATAGATCCACAGCCCTCACCCATCTACTTCATGATTTATCATCTGTTAACCTCGGGCATCTTCCTCTTTCCTCATTAAACATGCGATCCAATCACCCCATCCTAAAGAAACCATCTCTTGACCCCTCCTCATTGTTCCCAACTATCGCCCCATTCCACTGCTTCCATTCGACCTCCTAAACTCCTTGAGCCAGCACGTCCATCTTCAACTTTCCTCACAATCTCTTACACCAACTCTCTCCATTGATCACGCTCCAAGTACGTGGCTCTTCCCATTCCCCACTCACTCTCCTCAATCCCATACCCGCTCCTAACAACAAAGTCACAACGGACTAGAGACAACGTGCCGCAACAGCCATCCACGCCACTACTCCTGTCTTCTCCTCCTAGAACTTTCTCTGCCATTTGACAATATTGTCGTACCTTTCCCTCCTGCTACACATCATCTCCTCCCTTGCATAACGGAGACTTGCTTTTCCTGGATCTTCCTCGAACCTCACTGTCGGACACTTCAGCGTTTCTCACTCTCGCTTCCACCACTCCATCTCCCGGCACCTAACTCTCTGGTTGGTGGCCCCCAAGGGTCAGTCTCTTGGGCCCACTACTCTTTTTCTATCTCCACCTTGGCCTCGGTCAGCTCATAGCATCACACGGCTTTCATTACCACCTATATGCTGATGATGACCCAAATCTACTATATCCGGCCCAGATGTCACCTCTCTTTTCTCTTCCGGATCCTGAACTGTCTGTCCTCCTTTTCTCCTTCCTTCTCCCTTTCCCGTCTCTAAACATACTAAAACGTGGAGAAAACTGTACTCATTATCTTCCCACCGTCCACTCCATCTCCTCCACCCCGATCTTCTATTCACTGTTAATGGCTACACTCTATCCTCACCAGCATCCACAAGGTCCGCTGCCTTGGGATAAATCTTTGACTCCAAATCTGTCTTCAAAACCGCACATCCAAACCATCACCTCTGCCTGTCCACCTCCACCTAAAAAGTATTTCCCGAATCAACGATCATTTCTTAACATCTGAAAGCACAAAAATGCCTGCTTTCAATGCCCCGTCATCTCACGCCTCGACTACTGCGCAACATCCTCTCCTTTTCGGCATCCAGCTGCACCCTCGCCTCTCCTCCAAAACCTCCTTTAATATAGGGGTTGTAATCGCAACAATGACTTGGTTTTAATTTAAAGGATCTTTAAAATAATACCTAGCAGCTATTGCAATATTGTTCATTCAAATGTCCACTTGGATTTTGACGCTAGCCCGTCTAGTATTACTACATCAGCTCCTCAAACTTTCTATAGCAGTCTGACCTGTTGATCTCCTTGTCTTACCTGGCTGTCAGGTCTGAATGACTCATCACCTTTGAGACAGGTCTCGATGCCGAGAAGCCCCCTCCCGCACAGAATGTTCTGGAAGGGGGAGGAGGTCTCTGGTGTCTGTGTCCTAGCTCGCCTGGATTAACCCTGTGTGTGCCTGCTTCTCCTGGCTCTCTACACAGATAGATGTGACCTCTAGTGGACCCTGTCTGGTTTACTATAATCATGGAGTCTATGTGTCTTTGGGAACTGGGACTATCTCTAATATACTAGAGATTCAGGCTGTGAATACTTATGTTCTCCAGCTATTAGTGAGAGCATCTGAGTATTAGTAACTCTTTCCTTGTTGTGCTGCTGGAGATGTGGAGAATTGTAAGGCCTAGCAGGGGATATAGGTACACATGCATCCCCTATGCCTCTGTTAGCACACCAGTTCACCTTCCTCTCTACACTCATAGATCTGCCCTCTCTCGCAAAAGACCTAGGCAGGCACACACAGGGTTGCTTGAGTACTCTGAGAGACAAACCCCCTCCCCCTGTATAGAAGTTACGTAGCTGCCTGTGTGACCTGATGGAGGGGGGAAGAAGGGGGAGCTAGAAGAGGCACAGACAAAGCTACGCTCACGCCCAGTTCGCAGTCTCAACTTACTCAAGGGGCTACTACTTGACTGGCTTCGATAGCTCGGAATCGAGTAATCAACTCTCCACTGTTAATGACTCCTGCATGTCTCCGTTCATGATTTCACCTCTTCTTCACTCGGCTATCTCCCCTGCGCTCAATCTCCCTCACCATCCTTGCACGATCCCTCTATCCACCGGGCTACCCTACTTGTACCAGCGAGGATCCAGTTTACTCAAGCTAGCATAGCTTTGACCTACAATGGCTCTACATAACCTCTTTCCCTTATATATCTTCTGCCTTTTCTACATCGCCTAAAATTCCTTCCCTCACTACAACCTCCGCTCATCGACAGGACATTCTCTATGCCTATTCCTATTATCACCTCCTCACATAAAACCCTCGGGGTCTCGACTTCTCTCGTGCATTCCCCACAATCTTTGGAACTCACTGCCCACCAACACATCAGACTCTCCCCTCTGCTGCACCGGGCTATCAAAAAGTAACTGAAAAACCCTGTACTCTCTTCAGGATTAGCCTGATATCCCAACTTTAAACCGTGTTTGAAGATCCTCCGCCCCAACTAAACATGTCGCCCCTCAACTTCTGTCTCTTCACCCTGCTTGCCCTGTAGATTGTCAAGCCCCTCAACGGGCAGGGACCTTTCATCCCTCCTGTAACCAGTTCGTTAGTCACTTTATTGGCTACTTTTAATTGTCCTGACCACATGTCTTATTTATGTAACCCGCCTGCAAAATGTACAGCGTCCCTGAGAATCTAAGGGCGACTCCCAAATAACGTGATAATATATATAATAATACATAATAATAATAATGATAAATACACACCCTGTATTTGCACTCCTATAAATCGAAAACCCAATACAGACTCAGACTCGGAGTAAACCCCTTGGAATATTAAATTGATGCTCCACAATAGGGGCAGGAATTTTACTTGTATGTGCCGTTTAAAAACACTGTGTATTTTACCTGTGAATATAAAAGCACTAACCAGGCTTAATTAACATTTCGGGATATGATTATGATACCATGTTCAAAATTTCTTCTTTTGGCGTTGAAAGCTCTGTTTCTTTTTCATGAACACAAAAGCAGAACCAATGACTTACTTACCTAACTCGGATATGAATTATGCTATAGCGAAAATTTCTTCTTTCGCGTTGAAAAACAAAGTTTCTTTTACTGACATACCAATGCAGAAAATAATTAGTTAACCTGATGGTGTAGAAGTTTGCGCAAAAGAAATGTGCTGCCAAAAAATACCAGACTTTGTAGCATGTTAAAAACGCTGGTGTATTTTACCAGAGACAACAACAGAGGAAAACAATTAGCAACTTTCGGTATCGAACTTATGCTTATCAGCCAAAATTTCTTATTTGGCTGTTGAAAAACATACGTTTTTTTTACTGATACATCTGCAGTAATATACTTAGTTAAAACTGCCTTCGGTGTAAATTTGCGCAAAGAAATGGTGCTGCCAAAAATTACCTAGCTATATAGCATGTTAAAACGACGTGTATTTTATGGAGCACAGCAGCAGGAAAACTTGTAATTAACCTTCGGATATGAATTATGCTACAGTCAAAATTTCTTCTTTGGCGTTGAAAAACAATGTTTCTTTTACTGACTACAACTGCAGAAAAATACTTAGTTAACCCTTGGATGTAAATTGCACAAAAGAAATGAGCTAGCAAAAATTACCAGCTATATAGCATGTTACAACGATGTGTATTTTACTGAGCACAACAGCAGAAAAACGCTTAATTAACCTTCGGATAGGAATTATGCTTCAGGCAAAATTTCTTCTTTGGCTTTGAAAAACACTGTTTCTTTTAGTGACCCCAGCAGCAGACAAACGCTTAATTAACCCCTGGATCTAAATTGCGCAAAATAAATGAGCAGCCAAAAATTAAGTGGTATTTGGATTGTAAAAGTGCTGTTTCTTTATCTGAATACAACAGCAACAGGCTTAGATAACCCTTGGATATTCAATGTGCTCAAGAACTGAGCAGATAGCATTAAAATGTATATGCAGCTGAATTGGACGCACACTGGACTTCAATTCCAATAACCCACAAAATCAAAATGTAAGAGAAGCAGTCTCTGAGACAAGCTGTGACACCCCCCCCAAAAATCGCTGTATAAAAGTTAATTCTTTAGTGTGAGATCTCAGCAGCAGCTTCACAGCACACTAAGAGCAGTGTGAACTGCCAGCGTCGCGCCCGGACTTATTTAGTGCGGTGACAACACAGAATCCCGACGGTCTCTGATTGGCTTCATCTCTGCACATGTCATTTAGGCTACTCCTTTCTTCCTCCCGGAGTTCTTTGCCCCATGTAACGCCATGTGCTCACAGCCATTTTATCAATTAAAAACACGCATTGTTCCCGCGAATCACCCCAAACTTCGACTTCGTTCAGAATCGAAGTTTTCCTGAAATTCTAAACAAATTCCACTTCGTTAGAATCGATTCGCCCATCTCTAATTACGGACACACATAAAGTGACAAACTGACCATCATGGAACAGCTTAGGCAGAAGGTGAATCCACAGTGTTACACATGAGATTTGCCATATAGCTGTACCAAGGAGGAGAGCCTAATGAGCACCTGCGAGGGGACTTGTACTAAGATGCAGGAAACTTCCAGGTTACTAACATCGACTTGGCCTCCCACAGAAACAGCTGAGGTCTAAAAAGCAGTACTGAAGGGTCAGACGAGAGACACAGTCATGCAAGCAATTGGTTGAGGGCAGGAACAGAATTTTCAAAGTCAGAGCAGAAGGTCATCACAGGCAGCAAGCAAGAAGCATGTCAAACTAATAGCCAAGGCCAGAACGAGTTATGGCAATACATGCAGAATTACTACAAACACAATAATAAAAGCCAAGACCAGGCCATGCCTAAAGGGGATTGTCTCTTTAAATACACCACAGAACCTGACATAAATGGAGGGAAACATTTGGGGAATGCATTGACCATTTTAAATTGGAAAAAAGAAACATTTGTGTGCACTAGGCGACAGCAGTGGGACAAAAGGAAGCATGGCAAAGCACCCTGAGAGCAAAGAACAGAAGTCACATGGAACGGATAAGACTTAAGCCCCAGAGCACAAGTCACTACATGGCTCTTGACATAGATATATCTTTGTATCAGTTT
Source organism: Phyllomedusa bahiana (assembly GCA_025379985.1). NCBI lineage: Eukaryota > Metazoa > Chordata > Amphibia > Anura > Hylidae > Phyllomedusa > Phyllomedusa bahiana. The sequence continues at coordinate 38,145 of JAODAL010011140.1, read as the reverse complement.
GTTGCAATTTAGGATCCAGTAAAAATCCAGTAAATGTCCCATTCTTTATGTAATACTGTATGTGAAAAAAGCATAAGTGCAAGTTTGTTTCTGTACCATGTCCATTTAGTGATTCCAGACTAGGACAAAACAATGGGCCCCAAAGGTGACGCACAAAATGTCCCTTGTTTGAAACTAAAGCCAACGGATTTCCACTGGGATCTATTTTTTATAAGTTGATACACAAATAACTATGACTTAGAACCAGGTAAAACTTTGATAGGCATGAGCAATTTTCAAGGCCACTCTTAAATCTTCTTGATTTCATATGAAGAAGTGAAATAAAAGCCTGTTTGTTATTTCTTGTGCACCATACTGCTGAATTTTGGAGTCTTTGACTGAAAAATAATCAATTAAATTGCTTAAATGTCCTTTATTTAAAATGATAACAACAATGTTTATGCTTTAATAGAATGTGGATATTCACATGTTCTGTATAGAAATGTTTTAATACATCTTCATTATAGATGTCCTTAAGTTAATTTTGAAAGAGAAGAAAATTATTGAAAAAATTAGGGTAGGATCTTTAAAAAGTCTTGTTTAAATAGTGCATTATTTTTCAAGGTCATTTTAAAGTAGGGGCCAGAGTGTCCATGTTAGGTTCCCACAGTTCATACTTTGCAGATAATGATTACATTTTTGGGATGTCCTATAACACTATTAACCACAGAACAATTTATTTCCTGACATTGTACAGTGTCACTTACCAGTGACTTCTGTAAAATGATATGACACTTCTTGACATATTAATCTATATTGTTTTGCCAGGACTGCACTGTAAATAGACACTAAATCATACATTTCATGTAGTGCTAGAAAGTATGACATCTTTCTAAAGACAGAAAGGAGGTGCATTTGAAAAAGAAGGACTTTTTAGTCTGATGGCTTAAAATTACTTTGATGTTTGACAGTTGATATGTCCTTTAAGCATTTGCTAAACTGATAATATCTGTGATATGTTCTTTAGAAAATGAATAAATTATAAAGTTGATGGATTCTAGTTTAAAGATTTGTAGAAAGGATATTCAAAAAACTCTGAAACTTTAGAATTCATTTAATTGATAGTAAAAATGCTTCTGTTGTGATTACGAAGGGGACCTACTGATTTTCTGCTGGATTTTGCTAAGAACTAGAATGGAATAAAGAGTCATTGCTTTACTGTTAACATCCCCCTTTTCCCAGGACTTTGTTAAAGGAAATCCCCAAGTTTTTATTTTATGGATGCTTACCACTAATTACAACTAACAGAGGAGATCCTACAGTATTAAAAACATGGAATTTTAACCTGCATGACTGGACAAGACCAGGCTGGGACTTAAAGCAGTTGTCTGGGAGTTTAATGATTTCATAGAACACTATAAACAGCATTTATATTGAAAAGTACAGATATTCCACTCTCTTCATTTGTTTCTTTTCTTTTGCCTCTTTATTCATTTATCATGAGATCCATTTTTTGCATTGAATCTTCCTGATTAGGGGATTGTCTGTAGTTCCCCATCAGCTCTTTCCTACAAGTCCCACTATGCACTGCAATTACAATCTAAGAGTTATCTGCACCTGCACCCTAATCCTCCTAGTGCTGTTCAGCCCATGCCCTTACATCATCATTATCAGACAGGTACACCTCATGCCCCTGCATCTCTGCTCCAGATCCCTTCCTAGTTGACTGCAACAGCTTGTGTATAGAACAGTGCACCAATCAGTTTGTAACATGGTAAAAAAGCATTATTTCCTTATCCTATAATATATGTAATACCTGTACAATTATATGTCATTTGGTTTATATATTTCTATGTATTTGCTGTACATCCCCAACAGCAGGTACATAGCTGACCCATCATGGTAACTCTGATTGCTGTGGGGACTGTGGCATTACCCAGCTTTCCTGTAAACTGGATAGCATATATAGTATCTAAGAAAGGTGGGTGATTTCATTCCCCCACAAAAATCCATTTTTGATCTTGGGAAAGCTGTGTGCCTGTGGTAGAGGATGTAGTATCATTCCTGCATCCAGTGATGTCAGGGAAGCAACTCATGATGCTTTACCCTGGCACTGCTACTATATAAACAGCAGTAGGCAGAATTTTTTCTGAGTGATACTGGATCATCTCAGATGTCCTAATGCACATTCAATGCAAGTCTTCTGACCAGGTGGAAAGGTCTATTTATCAAATGTATCAAAAATACGTCTCCTCCTATCGGAAGAGGTAAAACAGTGCACAATAATGAAGTCATCTAGACTCTAGCAGCCAGCAGTGATGAGTCACTATATAGATATAGTTAATAACTGCAATTGTGTATATGTCCACATGTATAACAACCTCCCCCTCCAGCTCTGTACTGATTACAGAGCTGTTTACATAGCGAATAATGAGTCACTAGAAACAGCCAAATATTTCTCCGCTCAGGTCATCCCTACTACAGTGGAGTGTTTCTGAGGTGAGCCTGGCTTTAACCCCTTAAGGACGAGGCATTTTCTTGTTGTTGACACATTCGTTTTTTCCTCCTCACCTTCCCAAAGCCATAACATTTTTATTTTTCCACCGACATAGACATATGAGGGCTTTTATTTTGCGGGACAAGATGTAATTTCTAATGGTGCTATCCACTGTACTATAGAGTGTACTGGGAAACCGCAAAAAAATTCCAAATGGAACAAATTGTAAAAAAAAAATGTATTTTCGCCATGTTTGTGGGTGTTTTGCTTATATGGTGTTCAATCATCGGTAAAAATGATTTGTTATCTGTATTCTGCAGGTTGATACGCATCCGGAAATACCAAACATGTAAGGTTTCCATTATGTTTTTGTACCGTAAAAAAATTCCAAACATTTTCTATTTTTCTAATTTGTGGCGTGGCGCCATTTTGTGCGACCAATAACTTTTTTGTACTAACACCTAAGAACGTCAATTAGGGTGCATTTTTGTGGGCTGAAGTGTACTTTCTATTGCTAGCAGTTTGGAATGTATGCAACTTTTGTGATCACTTTTATTCCAATTTTTAAGTTCCGTAAAATGACCAAAAAATGCAATTTTGGCGTTTGGAATTTTTTTCTTCTACGGTGTTCAGCATACGGGATAAATGATGTTAGATTTTTATAGATTGGACTTTTTCAGATGCGGCGATACCAAATATGTGTAACTTTTATTTATTTTATTGTTTATATTTGTAAAATGGGAAAGGGGGGGGTGATTTGAACTTTTAATACTTTTTTTGTACTTCAAAAATTTATTCTATTTTTTTTTACTTTAACATTGAGTCACCCTATGGTGCTTGACCACTAGGAGGCGTGATCACTGATACATTCTAATGCATAGCTGATCACCGCTCTTCAGTCATTTAGAGGCCGCGGCCATCTTTGTGACGGCGTCTAAGGGGTTAAACAGCGCGGGCGGGCGATGCTGCCCGCTCGCGCTGTAACGGCCAGGTGTTAGCTGCAAGGGTCCATGATCCAGGGTCCTTAAGGGGTTAAAGCACACCCACTGAGTGATGACAAAATGGCCATCAAGGCCATGTGATCAATGTACGTCACATGGTTTGCATGAAATAGGAAGGAGGGAAGTAAAGGCTTTCTGCCTGGTTTTAAAAAGCAGAACAGGTAAATAATTTTTAATGTGTATCAATTACAAAGTTTAATATAATTAAGCTGTGAGCTCTATAATGTATAAAAAGATAGTCCCAGAGAACCCATTTTAAAAACAGCCCCAGCACAAAAACCCTACCAATGCACATAATATATCACGACCTCCCACAATGTAGCATAAAAATATCAGCAGTAATGAGTTTAGAACTTCTTGCTCACATACCTTAACACTTTCTAAAATAAACAACATCTTCAACACAAGGAAAAAAAAAAAAGGCACATAAAAATATCTATTCAAATGGACAGGGACTGTTATGAACCAATGTTTACAATCAGGAATAAGTGAACACTAAAATCATACAAGTAATATTGCTGCATAGTGGTACAATAGCAAGATACTAGTTGGAGTTGACATCACAGACAGTGAATACAGCACTAATCCAACGTAGAGACAAAATAACAGATTACATCCAGTGACTTACAGGTGACATCTTCCCTGATTGGAGGAAATATTTTTTCCTTTTCTACTCCATCAAGACCACCATAATGACTTTTTGCAGCCATGGCTTGTCTCTGCATAATCTGTTGCACAAGCATCATAGCCTTCTCACTTTTCTAACACCCTTCCCACCTCTTTACAAACTCCCCAAATCTAGTGCCTACTATGGCACTAGTACCATGTTTCAAAATTGTCCCTCTACTACTATTTACTTTCCCTATAGTCCTTTCCCAGTAATATTGCATCCTTTGTGTCCCCAGTACTAATGTCCCTTTTATTAGTCTGCTCAGTAACAAAGCCCTAACAAGCCCCACTAAGTAATAATGTCTCCCGTTCACTCTACTTAGTTATAATTCCCTCTATGTATCTGCTTTCTAGTGATAATGCCCCTTCCCTTTGATAAGGACCCCACTAAATAATAATCCCCTCTTCAGTGCCCCACTTAGTAATTATGTTATTTACAATTTTTACCCTAAGGTAAAAAAAAGCCTATTTTTATCTATTTCAATTAACTCATTAATTATAGATACCTAAAATATAGCATTTATCTGAAACCATCCTAAAAACTCACTCCACTCTCTGTGATAAGGGCTATCTACCACTAGCTTAAATCTCCATTACATTACTATCTCAGATAACTGTGAATGTTTCACGCACCAGAGTAGTGGATCCGCTGTGCCTCCGCAAACAGTGGTACAGGACATACCAGGGAGTGGAGTCTAATTTGGCCCCGGCTTTCACCAGAGCCCACCGCAAGGCGGGATGAACTTGCCGTGGCAGGATTCCACCAGGTTGCTACTCCTGATGTCCCTTACTTGCGGTGGTAGCCGAGGTGCAATGCAGTACCGGAACAGTAGACAAACTCGTAGTCGGGGACGGGCCAGAAGGTCAGGGTGAAGAATTGTGGTCGAGGAACGTAAGCTGACCGGACTGGTACATGGAAAAGGCAAACCTGAACACTGGAAGGCTTTGTCGCATAGAGTATGGGCACTATGGATTTGGAGAGGCCTTCAGGGAGGTGAAGCATTATATAGGGTCAGCGGCCGGCAATGATCAATTACCGGCATGCTGGTCCTTTAAATCAGAGAGAGTCGGCGCGCGCGCGCCCTAAGAAATTGCTCCGGAGGGAGCGAGTGTGCCCACGGCCCGACATGCGGACCACAGCGCCGCTTGCTCTGGGAGGGGGGAGGAAGGGAAACGAGTGCGCAAGCAGCCCGAACTGTGGGCTGTGGCACTACTCGTGACAGAATTAATCCAATAAACCTCCCTTTGGAGCAATCTATTTTACCGCTCCAGCACACACGACTTCGAATAACAGATCTGATTACCAGAAAAAATGTGGCAGTGTGCTATTTAGGCCAGTAATACTAGGTTCGATGATTTGTTTAACCCCTTAAGGAACCAGACAGTTTTGACCTTCCTGACACAGCCCTATTTTTGAAATCTGACATGTCACTTTATGTGAGAATAACTTTTTGACACTTTTACCTATCCATGTGATTCAGAGATTGTTTTCTAGTGACAAATTGTGCTTTAAGTTAGTAAGAAATTTGTATCCATACAATCCTTGTTTGTTTGTGAAAAATATCAAAATTCCATAAAAATTTTGAAAAATGTGTGATTTTGAAAGTTCCAAAATTTCTGCGTGCAAGACAGATAATTATTCACCACAAAATAGTTTCTAACTAGCATCTACCATATGTCCACTATAGGTTGGCATCATTTTTTAAATGTCTTTTTTTTACGACATTAGAGGGCTTAGAAACTTTTAGGGACCACTCCAGTTCTGACGTGGCTTTGTGGGCCTGCATTTTAGATACCCTCATAAATGACATCATCTAAAAAACTAGACCCCTGAACGTATTTACAACAGTGTTTAGGAAGTTTATTAACCCATTAGGTGTTTTACAGAAATTAAAGCAAAGTGGAGGTAAAATTTCAAAATGTCACTATTTTTGAAGATTTTCAATATTTATCCATTATTCACTGAAATACGGTAAATGTGACTAGGTAAATGCAACGTAATATCAATTCCCCCAGGTCTGCCATTTCTAGAGATATCCCATATGTGGCCCTAGTGCATTATTTGGCTCAACCATAAGCCCCAGAATAGGAGGAACACCTACTGGACTCTGGGGTCTCTTTTTCAATACGATTTTACTTAGGCGCCATGTCAGGTTTGAGGACACCCTAAGTTGCTAAAACTTAATAAACACCCCTAAAAATACCGCATATTGGAAACTACACCCCTTAAGGAATATATCCAGTGGTGCAGTGAGTATATCCAACCCTGAGGTGATTCACAATTTTTTTTTAGCATTAGGCTGTGAAAACTAATGCCTAAGGGTATAATTAAAATATAACTTTTAATAAATCAGTTAAGAACACACCAAACCATATAAATGATATACAAAAAGGTACAAAACAGCGGAGCACTCGCCCCGACAAGGGCGACCCCGCACCGGAACACTACAACAACAATTAACAGTACCACAAAAATTAACAGTACCACGAAAAATAAGCTAGACAATAGTAGACATCACAGAGACAAACACAGGTACAGCATCCACTCTTGATAACAGGACACCAAAATACAGACTTAAGATATATCACATATACAACATGTAACCATATCCAAAATACAGACTTAAGATATAGCACATATACAACATGTAACCATATCCAACGCGTTTCCCCCACACAGATGTTGTGGGTTTATCAGGGAACAAAAGAATATATATTCGTCTGTAAGATAAAAGAATAAGATATTATGCTTACGTCCCTTTACAGTCAGTAAAAATAAAACCAGGTCCCCCGGATCCTGTGAATGGACAATCCACCACTAGTACTGCAAAGCAGGATGATGTCCAGCCAAATAGATATAGCAGCAACCTTCAAACACTTTCAGGGCTATATATATATGTGTGATCAAGGGACTTACCCGTTAGTCCCGGAAGCAACGAACACGGCGTACCCATCTGTGGACTGTGCATGCGCGGCAGGGGCGTTGCTAGGGTCCTAAAACATCCGGGGCTCGGGCCCTTTGTGTTTTTCCCGCCTCATTGTGAACTGCGGATGTTTTTTTTGCAGAGAAAAACCTTCTGTTTCCTGTCACTAATTTTCCCGCACATCCCACACAGATCCCGTACATCTCCTCAGCATCCACTGTACAGTAAAAATCACCAATGACAAATTTACTTTTCAGAACTTTTTCACCTTCATATTACAAAACCCCTAAACAGTCACCAAATAATCCACCGATACATTGGGGCAAACTACCAGACAAGTGATTTGACTAAAAACACTCCTAAAAAACCAAGACCCAAAACTATTACTACTTAAGCTCAAATAATCCTGCCAAACCCTGACTGAACGCGACCCCCAACATGTGACTACCAGCTGTACACAGGCTCTGATTACATATACCACCGCCATAACAGGGCCATATAGTGGTAGATACTAGTTGTATGTAGACTCTGCAGACAAAATAAAATGATTACACTGCAGTTACATTTATAACTCACCAGACGTCTTTTCTGATCAGCGTCGTTCACTTTCCCCTTTTCTTCTCCATCCGGCACACCTTCATGCTATTGCTCCCGGCCAATACTCTCCCTGAGTTTTGGCCCAAAAATATCTTAGAATCCCACTTTTCCCCAGCAACTCCTTAATTTTAGTATAGCATCCCCTCAGTTAGGTATATAGGGCACGAAGCAGTATTTGGGGGGCCACGGGCAGGTATATGGGCCCGGGCAGGATAGGGGGGGCCACAGGCGGTAATGGGGGGCCAAAAGGCATTTATAGGGGGGCGGGCCCCCCAACAGGGGGTACAGGGGCTACAGGTGTAGGGGCCCGGTGAAACAAGGGGGCCCCGGAAGCAGGCCCTCGTTTCACAAAATAGCCACCTGAGCGGCTCCGGGGCACTGCGACCGGCCGCAGGGCCCGGGGCTCAGAGTGTGGAGAGGGACGGCTGTGCTCCGATCCCTGCAGTGTTTGTCACTTACTTCTCCTGCAGCTGTGAATGGAGTCCCCCCCCTCCCCTCCTCCCTCTGCCTGTGGGGGGGGGCCCTATCATTTGAATCCCCAAAGCCCCCCCAAAAACAAGGCAAGGGAAGAGAGGGAGGGGCCGACCCCCTTTTCACAGACTGCAAGAATAAGTGACGACGCTGCAGGGACTCGGAGCACAGTTTCCCATCCCCCCAAATTTTATATACTGGGGGCCCCCCCACCAAAAACCCCCACCCTCACACACACACGCACCAAAGCCCGGGGGCCTAACTGAGCCCCCCCCCCGCCGCATCAAACCCCCCGGGGGCCCCCTAGCCTCCAAGAACCCAAAAGCCCCGGGGTCCCCACTGAGCCGCCCACCTGCACAAAGCTCCGGGGCCCCCACTGACCGCCCACTGCAGCATCAAAGCCCCCTGGGCCCCACTGAGCCTCCCACCGCTGCACCAAAGCCCCTGGGGCCCCAGAGCCCCCATCCTGCACAAAAGCCCCTGGGCCCCACTACCGCCCACCGCAGCCAAAGCCCCTGGGCCCCACGACCGCCCCCACTGCATCAAAGCCCCCGGGGCCCCACTGACCCCCACTGCTGCATCAAGCCCCGGGGCCCCAGTGACTGCCCCCACACACAAAGCCCCGGGGGCACCAGGGCCTCCCACCGCACATAAAAACCCGGGGGCCCCAGACCACCCCCACAGCATCAAAGCCCGGGGCCCCCCCTGGCCCCCCAGCACATCAAAGCCCCTGGGCCCCACGGGCCTCCCCCGCTGCACCAAAGCCCCGGGGGCCCCCACGACCCCCCACCGCACATCAAAAGCCCCTGGGGGCCCCCCTAGCCTCCCACCACGCATAAAACCCCCTGGGGCCCCAAGACCCTTTCCCACTCTGCATCAAACCCCCTGGGCCCCCACGAGCCACCCACCACACATCAAAGCCCCGGGGGCCCCCTCCCCCACACTGAACCCCCTTTAGCACCCTGTTTTCCCCCCTCCACAAAAACCCCCTCTGCCCCACCCTTTTTCCCTCCGGGCCCCAGGTGTGGCCCCCCACTCAAGTTCTTCCCCTCCTCGGGGTGGGGCCCATTTAATTTCCCCCCCCTCCTCCATCCTGGGGTCCCAATTTAAAGGGGGACGTAATTCTGCAGAACAGTCGCAGCCGGGCGCATCATGAGGCCTCGGGCCGAGGAGAAGAAAAAGGGAAAGTGAACATTCCGACAGAAAGACGTCTCCTGTATTTACAAATGTAACTGCTCTTGTGTGCAGACCGTGTACACCTTAAAATAACACAATGGGCACTGTTTTGGGATTTAAAAAACTTCTTTTTGTAATTTAATTACACTCATAAAGTTGGGGGTTATACAGTATTTTAAAGGTACTGCAAGTGGGGGTAAAGTTGGTCTTAGTATATTTTTGTTATTCTAATAGGGTCGCAAAAACTGGTTTTTTGGGCAGTAACATTTAGGGTGCACGTGGGATAATGTGGCGGTATTTGCTTGGGCCCCTTTTATACCTATGACCCGCACAATATTGATAAACTGTAAAATCCAAAAACAAAGGTGGCACATATGCATTTTTTTTTTTTGTCTACACTGGGTTGGTGACTGGTGTGGGTGGTCGGGCGGGATTGATGGGGGGGGGGGGGGTGGGGGGGGTGGGCGGGGGGGGGGCAATAAGCTTCACCGTGTAGGTGTGGGCCCTGAAATTTCTGATGGCGCCCCTGTATGGTGGCACTGAGGCGAGAAAAGTAGGGGGCACTGAGCAGTATATAGGAGCACTGAGGCATTATAAAGGAGCACTAAGGCAGGTATATAAAAAGCACTGATCATGATATAGGGGAACTGAGGCATATATAGGGCCACAGGCAGTATCAGTGGGCACAGGCAGGTATAGTGGGGCACCAGGCAGTATATGGGGCCCACAGGCAGGTTAATAATAGTGTCTATTGAGGCCAGTAATAGGGTGCACTGAGGCAGTAAATAATGTGGGCCACAAGCAGGTATATAAGGCACTGAGGCAGTATATTGGGGCAATGAAGCAGTATAATGGGAGGCCACAGGCAGGTATAGAAGGGCACTGAGGCAGTATCTGGGGCAATGAGGCAGTATCTAATGGTGGCCACAGCAGGTATACTGGGGGCACAGGCAGGTTATATGGGGCCACAGGCAGGTTATATGGGGGCAACAGCAGGTATATAAGTTTTTGGGGCACAGTCATCATATGGGGCCACAGTCAGGGGATATGGGGCCACAGGCAGGATATGGGGGCAACAGGCAGTAAATGAGGGAACAGGCAGTATATGGGGGTCACAGCAGTATAATGGGGGCCCACATGCAGGGTATAAAGCACAGGCAGCATATGTGGGGCCACAGCAGGCAATTGTAAGGGGCTTACAGGCAGTATATAGGGGGCCCACAGAGACAGGGATATGGGGGCCACAGCAGCATATGGGGCCACAGCCAGGCATTATAGGGGCACAGCAGAGGGATATGTGGGCCACAGTCAGCATTATAATGGGTCACAAGGCATTATATAGGTCACTGAGGCAGGTTAAACGCTATAAAATTAACAACATAATACTCAACCTTAACTCCCCGGCGAGCGCTGTCCGTCCTCTTCAGCGCCGCGCATTTCCTCCGGCAGCTCTCGGCGCACGGCCTATGACGCCGCTGTGCGACCGAGGACAGGCAGCGCGCAATGACTGATGTCCATCGTGACTCTGCCCGCTGAGTCGGCACGGGCCGTGGCGGGTCCTCAGCGCTGTGAGGACCCGGCAGCCTGCGTGTAGTACCTGCGGGTCCGACCACTGTCTGCGGGGCCAGAGGAGCGCTCCTTACCTCTGCCCCGCAGAAGCCCTCAGCTGTGTGTGCGGCGCAGCGTACGCACATGCATCTGAAGAGCCAGTCGGTGCTCCAGCCCAGCGCAGAGGCCTGGAGCCCGGAGACCCAGGGCACAGGGGTTTTATTTCGGGGCCCGAGCCCCGAATAACACACCTATCGACGCCCCTGATGCGCTGCCAAATGATGCCTCCGAAACACCAGCCACAGACATCTCGCGGGAACGCTGGCGCAGTCGCACATGCTCACTTTAAATGACACCACCGCAGTAATGAGGCAAATGCCAATACAACACGCAACAACAAAATGTAAAGGCCCCTCTCGCGAATGCCGCACCGGGAACATTTTTTACCGAACGACATATAGAAGCCGTCAATGCTGCAAGATGAGATAGAGAATAATTATCATAGCGCTGCTTATAGAGGTTATATAAAGAGATGGCAAATACCTAGATAATGTGTGGTATACCAAGAAGCACACCCACACAAATACAAAAGAAATGCCTAATGGATCAACACCTAAGCCCTTAACTAATATTACAAGAATATATGTTCAAATTGTTAACAAAAAGGAAAGAAGCTGCATATAACTATATATGTAGTAAAATAATTACAATCAGAAATATCTTTCTAGTAACAAAATAACCATGATATGAAGATAATAATGATAATAATATACTGATAATAAACAGGGTGTATTAAATAAAAGATGTAAAAAGAAACGAGTCATTTAATCCGTGTGGATGGAAAGTTTTCAAATAAAAAATCCAATGGGCCTCCCTTTGGAGTATCTTCCTATCAAAATCCCCTTTTCGTGCGGGAGGGGTAACAACGCCAGGGGCGTATCACGATGATGTTTAATATCCCCCAGATGTTCCAATACTCTGCGCCGAAACTCCCTAACTGTCTTGCCAATATACATACATGGGCAACCACATGAAGCCTGATATATAACGCCCCTCGTTTTACAGTTAGCATAGTTTTTCATGTGGAATACTCTACCTGTAACCAGGTTAGTCACTGTTTTGGAAACATTGATATAATGGCACGCCTTACAGGTACCACATTTGTATGTACCAAGAATCCTATTATTCAACCATGTACCCGAGACCAATGGGGGGTGTAATGACTGTGAACCACAGTGTCCCTAATATTCTTCCCTCGTCTCAATGTAATACGAGGGGAGGAGTCAATGAACTCGGATATATCGGGATCTTGTTGTAATAACGGCCAAAAATTGGCAATGATCCCTTTAACCTGCTGGAATGCATTGTCATATGTACCAATCACCCTAATTCTCCCATCGGATTTATCCTCATTAGATTTCTGTGGGTGTAATAGAGGAATTCGATCCGCTTTGCGGGCCTATTGGTACGCAGAAGACAAGTTCTCCCTAGGGTACCCACGCTCAAGAAACCGTTGTTGTAAAATATCTGCCTCTTCTTTAAACGATTCAATAGTAGAACAATTGCGTTGAGTACGTATGTACTGACCCTTCGGGATACCTCGGCGTAGTGGGAATGGATGGAAGCTATCCCACCTTAATAGGCTATTGCCAGCCGTAGGTTTCCTAAAGAGAGATGTTTCAAGACCACCAGTAGAATTCTTCCTTATTAAGACATCCAAAAATATCAATTCATCTTGTGGTATCGACCGAAGTAAATTTTAGGCCAATCTCATAGTATTCCATATTCTCCACAATTGATGAAACTGTATTGACGACCTGACGCAAAAAATGATGATAACTTCATTATAACACCCCAGAATAATATACTTTTCCTGGCCTGCTATTACGGTCAGCAGAAAACGATAGTGCTTATCCACCATTGAGGAGGAGGTTTCCCGTCCCCCTTGACTGGTGGTAATACGTCCATTAAAAAGATAAGATTCTAGTGAGTACAAAGCGCAATAAGTCAAGAACAAATTGGTTATGTTCTTTAAGGAAACTTGCCCGGATCTCCAAAAAGGTCTGTACAGCTCTCAATCCCGCCTCATGGGGAATGGAGCTGTACAAGCTATCAACATCGATACTACAGAGGAAGGTATCACGGATCGATAGTAAGACCCTCATTTCAAGAGAAGGTCGGTATTATCCCCTAATGAAAAGAGGCAATGATATGAAAATGGTTGTAAGATTGAGTGCTCACATTCTGCGTTTAAATTATTATCCCCTGATACAATGGGTCTACAACCTAAGGGGACTAAAGGCCCCATAGGACCTAGGGGATGCCATAAAACTGCTATTAGGTGGTGCTTTAGGTAACAAGAACAATAGTTCATTATTGTCAATCAATTCTCGGGATAGAGCATCGTTTAGTATCCCCTCCAGTTCTTTTCAAAAGGCATCGGAGGCATTATTTTTCAAAATCCCATACCCTGAAGTATCATTAAGTATCTCCAGACACATATTTCTGTAATCAGTATGATTTTGTAACACTATATTCCCTCCTTTATCCGAAGGTTTGATGACCAACGAATGATCTTTTGCCAGATTTTGAAGTGCAACATATTCTTCCCTAGAGAGATTATAGTGTAAGGGTTTAACCTCAGGGGCCCCTTGGAGTTTTTCTATAGCATCACAAACCACTTTAACAAAGGTATCAATGTTTTGATCTATTATGGGGGCATTTTAGTACTTTTGGGTCTCAGTTTCGTGAATGGGCCTTTTGAACGATCCCTCTCACCCTCCTCAAGTAGCTCAGTCAGAGCACGTATATCTTGAAAGTCCTACGGGTTAATGCCCAGTTGTAGACACTGTCTCTTCTCATTGAGCTTAAAAAAAATAGATAATTATTCTCATCCCATTTGCAGCTTGGGCTTCTATATGTCGTTCGGTAATAATGTTCCCGTGCGACCGTTCGCGCAGGCGCACTTATATTTTGTTGTTGCATGCTGTAATAGCATTTTCCCCCATACCTGCGGGGTGTCAAGTGCGCATGCGCACTGGCACGTTCCCCGGTTTCTGGGCGGTTTTTTTTGGGGCCCAGTTTGCCGCGCATGCGCATCCAAAAGGGAGGGCGTGTTCGTTCTTCCCCGGGACTAAGGAAGCCCCTTTGATCACAATATATATTTAAAACCCTAAAAAGTTTTTTGAAGTTCTCTAATCTTTTTTGGCTGGACATCACCTGCTTAGCAGTACTAGTGGGGAACTCACACACAGGGTCCTGGGGCCTGGTTTTATATACTGACGTTAAAAGGGGCTAAACATAATATCTTATTTTCATATCATCGACGATATATATTTTTTGTTCCCTGTGAACCCACAACATCTGTGTGGGGGAAACGGTTGGTATGGTTACATTTGTATATGTGATATATTTAATCTGATTTTTAATATGGTTTACAGTTGTTATGTGATATATCTTTAATCTGTATTTTGGTGTCCTTTATCAAGATGGATGCTGTACCTTTGTTTGCTTGTTGTCTACTTTTTCTACTTTTTTTTCGGGGCTGTTAATTTTTGTGGTACTGTTAATTGTTGTTGTAGTGTTCCGGCGCGGGGTCGCCCTTGTCGGGGCGGGTGCTCCGCTGTTTTGTACCTTTTTGTATATCATTTATACGGTTTGGTATATTCTTAACTGAATTATTAAAAGTTATGTTTTAATTATACCCTTAGGCATTAGTTATGGTTTAGGTAGTTGTTTCAATATTTCTTTGGTGTTAATGCCGGGTAATTATATCCATGGGGAGTTTTCCTCTACCCCTTAACTTTGAGAGGTTGTCGTTTTTTTTTTTTTTTAAAGTTCGGCAATACCATACATGTGGGTGTAAACTGCTGTTTGGGCGCATGTCAGGGCGTACAAGGGAGGGAGCGCTATTTGGCTTTTGGAACGCAGATTTTGGTGCGGCTATGTCGCATTTGCAAAGCCCCCACAGTAGCAGAACAGGTGAAACCTTCCAGAAGTCGCCCCATTTTGGATTTTGGATAGGGGTGTACTGTGCATTTTGGGTGCACAGGTGTTCCAAAGTGTTTTTTTAACATTGGGCCATGAAAATGGAGGGTAAAAATGCTGTTCGGTCATTGTTTTTTGGGTTTCAATTTTACAGCATTCGCCTTGCAGTGTAAATGACAGGACAACTTTACTATGGGGGTCGGTAAAATTACAATGATATAGGTTATATATTATTTTTTTCTGTTTTATTACTTTTACATGATAGAAATATGTCTTTAAAAAATTGCGTTTTTATGTTGTCCTATTCTGACAGCAATAACTTTTTTATTTTGCTGTGTGCAGAGCTGTGTATGGGCTTGTGTTTTGCGGGAGTGGCTAATGTTTTTATTGGTACCATTATGGGGTGCATATGACGCTATTTATTAAGGTTTTTGTGAGATATTTTGAACAAAATACAGCAATCTTGGTAGTGTTTTTTATTTTTATTTTTTACAGCGGTCACTGTACAGTATATATGACATGCTAGCTTTACTCAGCAGGTCAATAAAATTACAGCGATATCCAATTTGCATATTGTTTTATGTTTTACTGCTTTTATATAATAAAAACACTTTTATTCAACCAGGAAAACACATTTTTGCATCGCCATAGTCTGAGAGCCATAACTTTTTAATTAGCTGTGTAGGGGCTTGTTTTTTGCGGGATGAGTTGATGTTTTTATTAGTATCATTGGGGGGACAAGGCTTTTTGATCGCTTTTAAATCCATTTTTTGGAAGGCAGGGTGAAGAAAATACTGCAATCCTAGTAGTGTTTTTTTTTTTTTAAACGCGCTCACCGTGCCATCCCATGATAAGTTAGCTTTACTCTTTGGGTTGATATGATTATGGCAATATCCTGTTTATATAGTTTTTTTTTATGTCGAAACACTTAAAAAAAAAAAAAGTGTTTTTAGTGTGTAAAAGAATATTTATGCATCGCGTCTTCTGAGAGCCATAACTTTTTATTTTTCCTATACAGAGCTTGAAAGGGACATTTTTTTTTTGCGGTATGAATGGACATTTAATTGGTGCAACTTTGGAGTTTATATGATTTTTGATTGCTTTTTATTCCATTTATGTGCTGCGGAATGAACAAAAGACCAATTCTGTGAGTTCTGTTTTTTTTATTTTTATTTTTTTTACGGTGTTCACCATGGGGGTTAATTAATGTGACATATTTAAGGCAGGTCTTTAAACGCACGCTTTGATACCAAATATGGGTACTTTATTTTATTTTTTTATCTTTTTTGGGGCGATTGGGGTTTGTAAAGGGAAAATGGCAGTGTACGTGTTTTTATTTTATTTTTTGTGTTTGTGTTTGACTTTTTTTTCATTTTGAACATTTATTTTTACTTTTTTTACACTTTTTTTTTACTTTTTCTTTCCAACAGCAATCATCAGATTGCTGTTAGAAGGCAGGCCAGTACACAGTACTGTGTACTGGTCACCATGACAACTGCCTGTCACCATGCCCACAATGCGTTGCGGGCATGGTGACATCACAGATGACCCCGGGACGTGCCGTTCACTTCCTGGGACCATTAGGCAAGAGATCGGTGCCGTTCTACAGTGCAGCAGCCGATGGGAGCAGGCGGGAGGAGCTCCCTCCTCCTGCCTGCGGCTTCATTATCGCAACCATGACAGGTTGCGGTAATGAAGCGTTAATCACCCGTGACTGGAGCTCACTCCGGCAGCGGGTGATACGGCATGCAGCCAGTGGTAATTTACCGCTGGTCCCATGTCGCGATCGCGCGCGGCTCGCCCGCAAGCCCGCGCGATCGCCAGGACGTATGCATACGTCCATTTGCGGGAAGTCACTTCCCGCTAGGGTGTATGCATACGTCCTATTTCGGGAAGGGGTTAAAAGGATTATCTTGCTACAAGGATTGCTTTTTATGTTTAAGATCTTACAAAAACAAGTCACGTTGCAATATATGTCTATTAACAGTGTCCTACCTCTTGTATGGGCTGCATCAGCTCTGCAGGTCGCTGTAGCTACAGATTTGGAAATGAAGGGGAGCAAACTAGCAGCACCGTGGACCCAGTCAGGTTGTTATTTGATGTACCTGGCCACCTAACTAAGAAATTGAACAAGAATTAACAAGTCCATAGTCTTAAAGGTATTTTTTGCAATCTAATATATCTTTTATATGTAACTTTTCTTGTCTAATTAAGCAACCCTACCTATGAACACCATGAACCTGGTGACAGAGTCTGATTCCAGGACTGTGTCACTTTTTCTCTGTACTTTATTTTGTCTGCATTTGTTGGCTAGATGTACAAAGAGAGATCATGCTCTGTAGTCCCTTTTATTCTTGAGCTTTCACATCCACCCTCCTAATTGCCAGCTTTCTGCCTATGTTCAGATGGAAAAACATGAACCTGGTGATAAACAATCCAATTCAGGGGTTGTGTCCCGGTTTTGAGTTCTTTAGTTTTCTATAATTGCTGGCTAGATCTCCAGATTGAGGACAAGCTCTGTAGCCCCCATCTTCTTGAGCCTCAACTTCCCCCTGCCACTGATTGACAGATTTGCTTATGTTCAGATGGAACAGAATAAAGTTGGTGGCAGATTCACTTTAAGGATGTGAATTCTTTTCTAAAGGAGTGGTGAGTATATAAATCTCTAATGACCTTTAGCTTTTTGCATACTGAAATTGAAAAACTAATTTTTGTTCAGGTGGAAGCTAATCTAAGGATAAACACTTTTCAGAAGTTTAATTTATTTTCAATAATAAAATGCCACATAGAGAATGACTTCCTTAACAAAACAAGGAAGCATAAGATAGAGGGTACTCATAAATTATTGCATGCTAAACAGAAGTATCCGGCTATTCCATAATAATCTAAAGGAGATATCCACTAAGTGTAATTTCATCAACATCTAATGAAGATTCTACATTTAAAATACACTCCTTATTATGACCACATTCTACTTAGTGGGTATGTAAGGTGTGTGATAGGCTGCCTACACACAAATCACTATTTGGTGTCTTTTGTAAAAGTAGCGATTTATCTTAAATATAAAGCGGATGATTATTGGCTTTCAGACCAAGGATGGCAGGATGTCTGAAACTGAACAGCTTATGAACTGTCTAGGTCTAAAATTCACTGTGTTGCCCATAGCAACCAATCACAGCTCCCCCTTTCATTTCATATAGTGCTCAGGAAAATGAGAGGGGCATTCTGATTGTTTGCTATGGGAAACAAAGTGAGTTTTAGACCTAGACAGTTTTCATACATGTGGCCCTTTATGTGCTGCTGTGGTGAAAGTATACTGTGATAGGATAAATGTTACAATTGTGAAATTAGTGATTTGGAAACTGTGGAGACATATGCCATTGATTTGACAGGTGAACGTCACCTATGAAGGTGCACAAGGTTGGACTTATATGCTACAGTGGAGCTCATAGCCAAAATAAACCAGGAGGCTATCAGATGTGTGTCTAAAACAACAGTTCAGCAAAATGCACTGAGCATGGGGCTCAGAAGCAGATGGATGGTCCAGGCACCTCTGAAAAAAAAAAATTAGAAATTGCAGAAGAGGCTTCACTTTTCACAGTAGTGTCGGAATTGGGCCTCTACTACCGTCGCCGATAAATCACAGTTTCTACTTTACTGAGTGGATGCATGTTGGCATTTCAGGCAAAAAATGTCTGAGAATAAATAACCTGCAACCTCTGATAGAAGAACACAAGCTGGGGGTTACAGCATTATGGTCAGGGGAATGTTTTTCATGGCATTCTATGTTCCCACTCATCCATGTGGAAGGCACTTTCAACTGATCTGGGTATAAATCCATCCTTGCAATATGACCATGTATGCCGGTTGTTTTCCCTGGGGAGATCTTCCAGTAAGACATGCAACATGTCACACAGACAGAAATGTCTGACATTGATTGGAAGAGCCTGACCAAAACTTCCAAGTACTACCCTAGGCCCTTAGCTCCTCAGACTTCACCCCCAATTAAACATCTATGGGACCACCTTAGTGCTAGTGTTGGCTTTATGGAACCTAGCCCCTTCACCCTTCACCAGCTGTGGGATGCAGTTGTGGGATGGTGGAACAGCATCATTGTCTTTACCCAAGGAACTATAATCTTATGTATAATTAATGTTTGCACACAAACCACAAGATGCCGCTTTTTTGAAAGTGTAACCTGTGTGTGATATATGGAAAGACATGTGATTGGACATGGGACTGAGAGGAGGAGCTGGGTGTATAAGCAGCAGCCATCTTGGAAAGCAAGAGATGGACCTGAGAGACTGCAGACAGAGAATCCACATTGAGCATCATTCCTCCACCACCTGTGGAGTGCAGCTGTAATTCTTTGTTACTGAATCCTGCTGAGATGAGAGATTTTTTTGCCGGGTCATCGTTCATAAGACAAGAGGGAACGGAAACAGAGTGAACAACGTTGCGGAGAGGAGTGACCACCATCTTTTGTACTGACCTCTTACAGAGGGGCCCCTCATCTAACCGGGATTTTAGTCCAAACTAGATCTGGGTTAGTAAGCATGCATGTCAGTCTATTTGGGACTGTTACCAGACTTCTAATAAGATTAGTTAGGGCCTCAGTCTGTGTCAGGCCACAAGCAATCATACAGGAACAGTATCAAAGTGAGATATTGTAGTAAGCCTTACAACGATGCTGTCAGCTCTGCAGCATACTCCACCGATAGACTCTTATTGTTATCTGTGTTCTGGGATGTTTGTAAGCTGTTGTGCTAAACCGCGAGCGCGCCCTCAAAACGCACCCAACACATGTTTCTGTTACTCAGGGTATTATTAGGTAAATAGCGGTCAGCCTTTCCAAATCCGCTGGTAGGTAAAGTCATTGTGTGTCCGGTGAACATATTTACAGCGGGAAAACTGTTTAGCACAGGGGCCTTGGCTGACACTTATGTGTATGTAATTTTGCGGTTTCTGAGTACACTTATTTGTATAATTTAGTAAAGTAGAAGTTTGGTTGAACTGGTGTTGGAGTCAGTTTCCTCATTTGTGACCTCGCTGTATTCTGGGGAGCCCACTCTGGTACATGGCTTAAACAGTCAGCATGTCTCCAAATACCTATGACAATCTACAAGAACCTTTTTGAGTCACTTCCAGCCTGTCTAGCTGCTGTCCTTGCCACACATGGATATTATAATGTGAATTCAATGCATATTATAATGTATGCCTGTATAGAGTAAAGGTACCTTGCTCTATGGGAAGAAGAAGATTTGAAATTTTGTTACAGAAAAATTGAACGTGATCTTGATAAGCTGCTGTTTTTTGGGCCCCGTCCCGCCGGGGGTCGAGGCTGCCTACTCCCCTCCTCCCATTTCCCCAGGGATGGGGTAGGGCCCATGGCAAACACTCATAGTGTCCAGTCCCGCCCCAACCCCCGCCTTTCGCCCCCCCCTTGCTTGCTCTCCCCAGTGGAGCACATCCCGCTTCGCGCACCAACCAGAATTTTAAAGGACCCGCACCCGGTATTCGTTATCCCCGACCTGACACTATTTAGACCTGCCTCTTCCGTATGTCCTTGCTGGATCTACATTGCCATGAGTCTTAGTAAAAGCATTCCATTAGTGTTCCTGTCTTTGCTGTGTATTCTGACATCTGCCTCTGTCCACTGACCACGCGTTTTTTGACTGCTGCCTGTCCGGACACTCTTTTGCATTCCCCCTCGAACTATGAGTTGCCTGCTTGCTTCTGTAACCATCTTAACACCGTTTGCGCACATGTAAAGAAAACGTTTAGGTCGAAAAATCCCTTTATTGCCCATAATAACCTAGGGTAAAAAGAGGTGAGTTATAGACCATAGAACAGTTTTCAAACTTTTATCAGCTATTCCTTAGTTACATGTGGCCCTAAAAGAGCATTGTAGTAGTAAGATACACTCACCACGGCCACTTATTAGTACACCATGCTAGTAACGGGTTGGACCACCCCTTTTGCCTTATCAAACGTGCCTCATTCTTCGTGGCATAGAGTTCCACAAGGTGTTAGCAACAATCTCAATTGGACGCAAGGGCCAAAGATGCCAAGAAAAATATTCCCCACACCATGACACCACCACCACCCCAGCCTGAACCGTTGGATGACTAAGGCAGGATGGATCCATGCTTTTCATGTTGTGACACAAAATTCTGCCCCTACCATCCAGAAATGTGCGCAGCAGAAATCGAGACTCTCAGACCAGGCAACGTTTTTGCCATTCTCTACTGTCCAAGTTTCGAGAGCTTCGGCAAATTGGAGCCTACAGTTTTCCTGTTTCTTAGCCCTGAAAGTGATGCACCCCGGTGTGGTCTTCGCTGCTGAGCCCAACTGCCCTCAAAGTTGGCCCGGACTGTGCGTTCAGAGAACTCTTACTGCCTACCATGGTTGTAACGGGTGGCTATTTGATCACTGCTGCCTTCATCAGCTCGAACCATCTTGGGTGCCCATTCTCACTATTGACCTATGGCATCAACAAGTGCATTTCCACCAACCAGGACACGGTAGCCGCTCACATTGGATTTATTGTTCTTTTCGACCATTTCACTGTAGAACCCCCTAGAGATGGTTGTGCTGAAAAAAAATCCCAGGAGATCAGCAGTTTCTGAAATACTCAACCACCCTTCTGGCACCAACAACCATAGGGCCACGTTTCAAAGGCACTCAAATCACCTTTCTTCCCCATACTGAAGCTCGGTTTGAACGCACTGAGATTGTCTTGACCATTCCTACATGCCTTAGAATTCACCTGAGGTTGCCGCCATTGATGGCTGATTAGAAATTAAGTGTTAACGAGCAGTTGGACAGGTGTACCTAATAAAGTGGCCGGTGAGTGTACAGTCTTCAGAACCAGCCTGTGTTATAACTGGTTACTACTACTATATCGTAACTGTACGGGGTAATATAAAGTCTGCAGAGCCTGTGTACAACTGGTATCTCCCACTGTATGGTCACTGTACAGTGGTAATATACAGTCTGCAGAGCCTGTGTAAATCTGGTATCTACCACTATCTGGCCCTGTATAGTGGTCATATATAGCCTACAGAGCCTGTATACACAGGTATCTACCACTATATGGTCACTGTTAGGAGTAATATACAGTTGCATTCCCAGTAACTGCAATACTACCACTATAAGGTCACTGTGGGGCAGGCAATATATAGTCAGAATGCTATGTACAAGACAACTGTATCCAATGCTCCTACGTATGATCACGGATTAGTGGTAATATACAGCCTGCAGAGCCTGTGTACAACTGATACCTACTACTATATGGGCCCTGCATGTTGGTAATATACAGCCTGCAGAGCCTGTGTACACTATAATCTACCACTATATGATCAATGTATGGGGGTAATATACAGCAAGCTGATTCTGTTTACACTGGTATCTACCACTATATGGGCACTGTATGGCTATAATATACAATCTGCAGAGCCTGTGTGCACTGGAATCTACTACTATATGGTCACTGTATTGGGGTAATATACAGTCTGCAGAGCCTGTGTACACTGGCAACGACCGCTTTGTGGTCACTATATGGTGATAATATACAATCTGCAGAGCCAGAGTACAACTGGCAACTACCACTATATTGACAAATAAACAAAGGTGGACCGCTCATCTGGTTATATATTTAATGGGCTTCAGTTCACAGAT
The DNA here is from genome assembly GCA_025379985.1 of Phyllomedusa bahiana. NCBI lineage: Eukaryota > Metazoa > Chordata > Amphibia > Anura > Hylidae > Phyllomedusa > Phyllomedusa bahiana. Next base: position 15,616 of record JAODAL010011140.1, on the reverse strand, counting down.
GGATCCAGGACCCTAGAATGCCAATATTCCTGTTAGTTGAAGACTGTTGATCCATCACTGAAGAAAAAACCATTGTTTAAACCCCTTAAGGACCCAGCCATTTTGACTTTCTGCACAAGCCTTATTTTCTAATCGACATGTCAATTTAATTGTAAATAACTTTTTGAATGCTTATACCTAATCCACTAAAAGATCAAAGATTTTTTCTCGAGACACCTGTACTTTACTATTGAAAGAACTTTAGGTCATTTTAACAATCCTTGTTGGTAGAGAAAAAATATCAAAATTTCGGAAAAGGTTGAAAATTTTGTCATTTTCAAAGTTCTTAAAAACTCTGTTGCAAGAACAGATAATTATTCACCACAAAATAGCTACAAATAACTAGCACCTATACCATGTTGTCCACTGTCAGGTGCATCATTTTTATAAATGGCTATAAATTTCGTAGTCATTTTCTCCACAATTTTCAAGAGAATTTGCAATATACAATTTTAGGGACCAGCTGGATCTGACTGGCATTTGGGACTGTATGGTAGATACCCCATAAATGACTTCATCTAAGAAACTAGACCCCTTAAAGTATTTACAACAGTGTTTAGAAAGTTTGTTAACTCTTTAGGTATTTCACAGAATTTAAAGAAATTTTTTTGCAGATCTTAAATTTTTATCCATTATTCACATTATTCACAGGCACCATTTCAGGTGCCAAAACTTAATAAACACTCTTAAAAAAAAACCATATTGGAAACGATACCCCATAAAGAATACATCCTGGGGTGCACTGAGTATATCGACCCAACAGGTGATTCACAAATTTTTTTTACCATTAGGCTATGAAAACTAAAAATTATTTTTTTCCAACAATCTGCAAATTTAGCTTAAAATGTTTCAATTTTACAAGGAATTCTGAAAATAAAGCACATCAAATTTGTGTACACAATGATCTTCCAAGTTGGTAATTCCTATATTGGTGAAAACTGCGATTTGGGGCGCATGCAGAGCTGAAAAGGGAGAGTGGCTATTTGGGGTTTGGAACGCCCCAAAAAAAAAAGGAAACAAATTTTAGTAGGTGCCACGTTCCGATTACAAAGCCCCAAAGTACCAAACAGGTTAAACCTTCCAAAGTTTCCCATTTTTTGGGCTTCCAACAGCCCCTCATGGATCTCAACTAGGGGGTATGTGCATTGTGGGTGCGACGGGTTTTTCCCTAGTTTTTTTAGCATTGGGCCATAAAATGGGAGGAAATATCAGTTCTGACATTGTTTTTTGGGTTTAAATTTTACAGCCTTTGCCAAATGGTATAAAGTTACTATGAAGGTCAGTACAACTACAATGATATCAATTTTATATAGCTTTTTATGTTTTATTACTTTTTTACAAATAGAAATGAGTTTTTTCTAAAAACGGTGCTTTTATGTAGTCATCTGAAGGCCATAACATTTTTTATTTTGCAGTAATAACAGGAGCTCTTTAGGGGATATTTTTTGCGGATGAGTTTGATGTTTTATTGTTACCATTATGAGGTTCATAATGACTCATTGATTCACTTTTTATTTAAAGGTTGTCTTGCAACAAAGATTGAGGTTATTTAAAGATCTGTAAAACAAGTACACCTTTGCATATGTGTCCCATTAACCAATAACCTAACCTATTCTGAGATATCCCCTCTTGTATGGGCTGTATCAGCCAGGCTTCCTCAGTTTTCTATTGCTACAGACCTGTTTGGTCTATCCGATAGGCTGCTGCACTGTATTGCTACAGCTAACAGACCTGGCTTCTACTGCAGCCTAGTACGAAACCAGAAAACACGCCCCTGAATTCAAAGTGAAACCAAGAAAACAGGAAACTAAATAAGATGAAACTATATTAGTAGACAAACCCCTTATAAGGTTTTTGTGATTCATATTGAACAAGAATAACAGTCAATCCTGGTAATGTTTTTTATTTTTATTTTTTACAGCCATCACCGTGCGGTATAAATGGCCTGCTAGCTTTACTCAGTAGGCCCATACGACTACAACGATACCCAATTTGTAAATTTGTTTTAGGTTTTACTGCTTTTACACAATAAAAACACTTTTATTCAAACAGGAAAACACACGTTTAATGCATCACCAAAAAGTCTGAAGACCATAACTTTTTTAATTGGTTCTTGGTACGAGCTGTATATGGGGCTGTTATTTCGCGGCGATTTACACCGTTTTTATTGTATCATTTGGGTGGGGCATTGAATCTGGTGCTAGACAGGCCATCCTAAATCACTTAAGGGAGTGTAAGAATGTATGCCAGAAGTGTATGAGCCCTGTTCTCAGCAGTTCATACATATAGATACACTCAAGTGCCAATAAGACAAGTCCTCACTCAGGCACCCCCACCTTTAACCTGTGTGGCTGTTCTAAACATGTGTATGAAGAGCTCAGCCGCACAGAATAGACCACAGAGCCACAAGACCTCATCCGCACAGATGAGACCACCAGGAACCCCGAAGAGCTCAGCCGACAGGATTGAGACCACCACGAGCACAAGAGCTCCAGCCGCACAGGATGAACCGACCATGACTTAACAAGAGCTCACAGCACAGGGCGATGATGACCACAAGGAGCCACAAGAGCTCAGCCCACAGAGAGACCCCAGGATCCACAAGACTCAGCAGCACAGATGAGAACACCACGAGCCACAAATTTCATCAGCACAGAGGAGAACCACCAGAGCGCACAAGAAGCACAGCCGCTCAGGATAGGGAACACCCAGAGCCACAAGACTCACAAGCACAGGATGAGACCACCAGGGGCCACAAGAGCTCACCGCACAGAGATGAGACCACCATAGCGACAAAAGCCACAGCCGCACAGGAAGAAGACCACCAGGAACCACAAGAGCCAGCAGACAGGAATGAGACCACCACGAGCCACAAGAGCTCAGCCGAAACGGGCCCCACGGGGATGAGCCCAAACCCAGGACCACAAAGCTCAGCAGCACAGGATAGCCCCCCAAGGAGCCAAAAAGACCACCGAAACAGGATGAACCACCAGAGCCACAAAGCCACCGCACGGGATGAGCCCCCAACCAGGGCCCCCAAAAAGGCTCAGCCCCAGGATAAAGCCCCACCGGGAGCCACAAGAGCTCCCCCGAACGGGCATCAAGGATGAACCCCACCGGGACCCCAAGAGCCCAGCCCACAGGGTGAGACCACCAGGAGCCACAAGAGCTCAAACCACAGGATGAAAACCCCCAAAGGACCACAAGACCCAAAACCCAAGCACATGAAAAACCCCCCCAAAGGGGCCAAAAAGAGCTAAACCGCACAGGATGAACCCCCAAGGAGCCACAAGCCCCAGCAGCACATGATGAGACCACCGGGACCACAAAAACCCAGCCCACGGGATAAAACCAAACCAAAAAAAAGGGGAAAAAGGGGAAAAAGGAAACTTTAAGAACCCCCCGGGAGCCACAAAAAGCCAGCCGCACAGGGGGAACCACCAGGAGCCACAAGAGCTCAGAAGCACAGAATGAACCACCGGGACCACAAAGCTCATCCGCACAGCAGCAGAGGAAGCGAAATCATGGATGGGGGTCTCCATAGCCGAGTCTCACCCACAGGTCTGAGGACATCATGGACGGGGGTCTCCATAGCCCCCCCCCCCCTCACAAGCCCTGGGGGGACATCATGGATGGGGACTCCAAAAGCCCCCCCCACGGGGTCTGAGAAAAATCAGGGAGGGGGGCCCTCCATCCTCCCCTCACAGGTCTGAAAAAACAGGGAAAGGGGTTTCTCCTACCCTCCCCTCACGGGTCGAGGACATCATGGATGGGGGTCCCATACCCCTTCGCCCCAAGGCCCTGAGAAAAATCAGGGTTTGGGGGGTTTAATGCCGAGACCCCCCCACAGGTCTGAGAACATCATGGATGGGGATTTCCAAAACCGACCTTCCCCTCACAGGCGAGGACATCATGGAGGGGGGTCTCCAAAGCCCCCCCCACAGGTCTGAGGCCATCATGGTTGGGGTCTCCATACCGACCCTGCCCCACAGGTCTGGGACATCATGGGGGGGGTCTCCATACCCTTTTCCCCCAAGGCCCTGAGGACATAAAGGAGGGGGGTCTCCATAGCCTCCCCATCACAGGCTGGGGACACCCATGGGGGGTCTCCATACCCTCCCCTAAACAGGTCTGAAGACATCTTTAAATGGGGTCCCCATAACCTCCCCTAAAAGGTCAGGACACATGGATGGGGGTCTCCATAGCCCCCCCCTCACCTGTCTGAGGACATCTTTGACGGGGGCCCAGCTCTAAACCCTGACCTCCCACCCGGGTTTCGGGGCCCATCATGGATTGGGGGACTCCATACCGGGACCCTTTCCCCCCTAGGCTGAGATATCTTTGGAGGGGGGGTTGGTTTCCTTGGCTGGGACTCCCCCCAACAGGTCTAGGAAAACTTTGGACGGGGGTCTCCATAGCCAAAGGCCTTCCCCCACAGGCCCTGGGGACATAAAGGGACGGGAAAAGCCCTCAAAGCTACCCTCCCCCTCGGGTTTTGAGGACATCTTGGAGGGGGGTCTCCCAATAACCCCCCCCCCCACAGGTCTGAGGACATCATGGGCCGGGGTCCCCATAGCTGACCTCCCCCCACAGGTCTGGGGACTCATGGTGGGGGTCCCCCATGGGCCTCCCCTCACAGGTCTGAGGACAACAGGGATGGGGCCCTCCATAGCCCCCCCCTTCACAAGTTTTAGGACATCAGGGATGGGGGTCTCCATGAGCCCCCCCACAGGTCTGAGAAAAACCCATGGATGGGGGTCCCATACCCTCCTCCACGGGTTTTTGGAGGACATCAGGTTTGGGGGGTCTCCATAGCCAAGCCCTCCCCTCCCAGTTCTGAGGACATCATGGTTGGCGGTCTCCATAGCCTTCCCCCACAGGTCTGAGGAAATCATGGATGGGGGTCTCCATAGCCCTCCCCTCCCAGGTCTGAGGACATCAGGATTGGCGCCCCCCATACCCTTTCCCCCCACAGGTTTTGAGGACTTCAGGGAAAGGGGGTCTAATACCCGAGACCCCCCCCCCCAAAATTTCTAAGGACTTTCATGGACGGGGGGTTCCCCCATACCCGGGACCCTTTCCCCCCAACAGGCCCGGAGGAAAATCAGGGGGTCGGGGTCCTAAAAAGTTTGGCCCCCCTCCCCCCGCAGGTCTGAGAACATCATGGATGGGGGTCTCCATACCCCCCCCACGGGCCCAAGGTCATATGGAGGGGTTTTTCTCCATAGCCGAGCCTGCCCCCACAGGCCCTGAGGACATCTTTGGATGGGGGTCCCATACCCTTCCCCCCCCACGGGTCTGAGGACATCAGGGAAATGGGGTCGCCCTAGCCTCCCCTCCCGGCCTGGGGACAAAAGGAACGGGGGTCCCATGGGCCTCCCCTCACAGGCCGAAGACAAAAGGATGGGGGTCCCCCATAGCCCCCCCCCTCAGAGGCCCTAAGGACATCATGGGGGGGGCCCCCATAGCCCCCCCCAACACGGTCGGAGGACAATCATGAGGAGGGGGGTCCAACCCTCAAAAGGGCGACCCTTTCCCACCCGGGGTCTGGGACATAAAGGGATGCGGGTCTCCTAGTCGAGCCTCCCAACCCGGGTCTGAGGACATAAATGGATGGGGGCTCCATAGCCAAGCCCCCCCCCCCCCAACAGGTCTGAGGTAAATCTTGGGACGGGGGAAACCATAGTCGATCTTCCCCCATTAGGCTGAGGAAAACAGGGAGGGGGGTCAGTCTCCATAGCCGCCCCCCAAAAGGTTTTAGGACATCAGGGAAAGGGGGTAAATTCCCATAGCGACCCTTCTCCCATGGGGTCTGGGGTTATAAATGGAGGGGGGTATCCATACCGACCCTTTTCCCCCCCCGGTCTGAGGCCATCAGGGGGGGGCCTACATAACCTCCCCCCCCACAGGCCTGAGGACATCATGGCCCGGGGGTCCCCATACCCTAAACCCCCCCCCACAGGCTGGGGAAAACAGGGAGGGGGGTCTCCATAGCCGAGCCTCCCCCCAAAGGTCGAGGATTCATGGATGAGGGCCCTCCAAAAAGTTTAGCCCCTCCACCCAGGCTGAGGACATCTGGATGGGAACCCCTCCAAGCCAAAAAGCCTCCCCCCACAGGTTTCTGGGGACATCATGAGGGGGGCCCTCCAAAGCCGACCCCCCCCAAACAAGTCTGGGAAAATCATGGTTTTGGGGGGGTCCCCATAGCGAGCCTCCCCCACCCGGGTCTGAGGACATCATGGATGGGGAATCTCCATAGAAAGAGCCTCCCCCCACGGGCCTAAGAACATATGGTTTGGGGGTTTTCCATACCGAGCCCCCCCCCCTCAAAGGTCGAGGACATAAAGGACGGGGGTCTCCATACCCTCCCCTAAACGGGTCTAAAGGGACATCATGGAGGGGGGCCCTCCAAAACCCTCCCCTCAGAGGTTTTAGGACATAAAGGAGGGGGTGTCTCCATACCCCCCCCCTCAGGGGTTCTGAGACATCAAAGGACGGGGGTCAATCTCGAAAGCGACCCCTCCCAAACCCAGGCCCTGGGGACATCAGGGAAAGGGCGGGTCCCAAAGTCACCTGCCACCAACAGTTTTGGGACATCAGGGAGGGGGGTCTCCAAACCCCCAAGCCCCCCCCCCATTCTGAGGAAAATCAGGGAGGGGGGGAAACCCTTTAGCCAAATTTTTTCCCCCATAGGCCCCTGAGGACATCAGGGGACGGGGTCAGTCCCCAAAGGGCCAAGCCCCCCCAAAGGTCTGAGGACATCAGGGAGGGGGGCCCATTCTCCATAGCTGAGCCTTTCTCCCTTTGGGCTGGGGTTATAAAAGGATGGGGGGAAACCATAGCCGAGCCCCCCCCCCCGGTCTGAGGACATCAGGGAAAGGGGGTCAAACAAAACCCCCCCCCAACAGGTCTGAGGACACATGGCCCGGGGGGTCCCCCATAGTTTATTTCCCCCCACAGGCCCTAAAGGACATCAGGAGGGGGGCCTCCATGCCAAAGCCCCCCCCAAAAGGTCTGAGGAAATAAATGGTTTGGGGGTCTCCATAGCTGGGGCCTCCCCACCCGGGCCTGAGGACATAGGAGGGGAATTTCCCCCATACCCCAAACCCTTTGCCCCCACGGTCTGGGGAAAAAAAACCCATCAAAGACGGGGTCCCCAAAAGCCGGGGGCCCCTCCCACAATCTGAAACATCAAGGAAGGGGGGTCCCATAGCTGGGGCCACTCCACCCGGGTCTGGGGACTCTTTGGAGGGGGAAAATTTTCCAAAAAGCAAGCCACCCCCCCACAGGTCAAAGAACATGTTTGGAGGGGGGTTCCCCCATACCGAGCCCACCCCACAGGTCTTAGAACATCATGGACTGGGGTCTCCAAAGCTGGGCCTCAACCCACAGGTCTGAGGACATTATGGATGGGGGTCTCCGTAGCTGAGCCTCCTCCTACAGGCCTGAGGACATCATGGATGGGGGTCTCCATAGCCGAGCCTCCTCCTACAGGCCTGAGGACATCATGGACGGGGGTCTCCATAGCCGAGCCTCCCCCACAGGCCTGAGGACATCATGGATGGGGGTCTCCATAGCCGAGCCTCCTCCTACATGCCTGAGGACATCATGGACAGAGGTCTTCATAGCTTAGCCCTCCCACAGCACGGACAACATCATGGATGGGGGTCTCCATAGCCGAGCCTTCCCCCACAGGTATGAGGACATCATGGACGGGGGTCCCCATAGCCGAGCCTCCCCCCACAGGTCTGAGAACATCATGTATGGGGGTCCCCATAGCCAAGACTCCCACTACAATTCTGAGGCTATCATGGATGGGGTCTCCATAGCTGAGACTCACCCCACAGGTCTGAGGACATCATGGAAGGGGTCTCCATAGCGAGGCCTCCCCCACAGGTCTGAGAACATCATGGATTAGGGTCTCCATAGCCGAGCTTTCCCCCACAAGTCTGAGGACATCATGGATGGGGGTCTCCATAACCTCACCCCACAGGTCTGAGGACATCATGGATGGGGGTCTTCATAGCCGACCCTACCCTCACAGGTCTGAGGACATCATGGATTGGGGTCTCCATAGCTGAGCCTCCCCCCAGGTCTGAGGACATCATGGACAGGGGTCGTCATAGCTGAGCCTCTCCCCATAGGTTCGAGGACAGCATGGACGGGGGTCTCCATAGCCGAGCCTGCCCCCCACAGGCTCGAGGACATCATGGACGGGGGTCTCCATAGCTGAGCCTCTGCCCACAGGCCTGAGGACATCATGGATGTTGGTCTCCATAGCCGAGCCCTCCCACAGGCCTGAGGACATCATGGATGGGGGTCTCCATAGCCGAGCCCTCCCACAGGCCTGAGGACATCATGGATGGGGGTCTCCATAGCCGAGCCTCCCCTCATAGGTCTGAGGACATCATGGACGGGGGTATCCATAGCCGAGCCTTCCCCCATAGGTCTGAGGACATCATGGACGGAGGTCGGTCTTCATAGCCAAGCCTCCCCCCACAAGTCTGAGGAAATCATGTGTGGGGGTCGGTCTCCATAGCTGAGCCTCCCCTCACAGGTCTGAGGACATCATGGATAGGGGTCAGTCTCCATAGCTGAGCCTCACCCCACAGGTCTGAGGACATCATGGATGGGGGTCTGCATAGCCGAGCCTTCCCCCACAGGTCTGAGGACATTATGGACGGGGGTCAGTCTCCAAAGCTGAGCCTCCCCCCCAGGTCTGAGGACATCATGGATGGGGGTCTCCATAGCCTCCCCTCACAGGTCTGAGGACATCATGGATGGGGGTCTCCATAGCCGCCCCCCACAGGTCTGAGGACATCATGGATGGGGGTCTCCATAGCCGAGCCTCTCCCCACAGGCCTGAGGACATCATGGTGGGGATCTCCATAGTCAAGACTCCCCCCACAAGTCTGAGGCCATCATGGACGAGGGTCGTCATAGCCGAAACTCCCCCCACAGGTCTGAAGACATGATGGATTGGGTCTCCATAGCTGAGCCTCCTCTTACAGGTCTGAGGACATCATGGACGAGGGTCTCCATAGGTGAGCCTCCCCCCACAGGTCTGAGGACATCATGGACAGGGGTCTTCATAGCTGAGCCTCCCCCCACAGGTCTGAGGACATCATGGATGGGGATCGGTCTCCATAGCCGAGCCTCCTCCTACAGGTCTGAGGACATCATGGACGAGGGTCTCCATAGGTGAGCCTCCCCCCACAGGTCTGAGGACATCATGGATGGGGGTCTCCATAGCCCTGTCTCCCCCCACAGGTCTGAGGACATAATGGAAGGGGGTCTCCATAGCCCAGTCTCCCCCCACAGGTCTGAGGAAAATCATGGAGGGGGTTTTCTCCCCATACCCACCCTCCCCCACAGGTCGGGGCCCATCATGGAGGGGGGGGGTTCCCCAATAGCTGAGCCCCCCCCCAAAGGGCCCTGAGGACATCAGGGAAGGGGGGTCTTCAAGCGGAGCCTCCCCCCACAGGCTGAGGACATCAGGGAAGGGGGGTTTAAATACCCGCCCCTCCCCCCAAGGTATGAGGTTTTTCAGGGGATGGGGGTTCCCATAGCCGAGCCTCCCCTCATAGGTCTGAGGACATCATGGGGGGTCTCCAAAAGGGGAGCCCCCCCCAAGGGTTTCTGGGGGACATCAGGGAGGGGGGTTTTTAACCCCAGCTTCCCCCAAAGGTCTGAGGACACAGGGAAAATGGGGGTCTTCCCCAAAGCCGACCTCCCCCTAGGCTAGGACTTAATTTTGGGGGTCCCTTTCCCGACCCCCCCCCCCCACGGGTCTGAGGAAAACCCAGGGGAGGGGGCTCATAGCTAAGCCCCCCCCCAAAAAGGTCGAGGAAATCATGTGGGGGTCCCCATAGCCAAGCCCCCAAAGGGTTGGGGACAAAAGGGCTGGGTCTCCATACCACCTCCCCCCACACCCCCGGGGAACATCAGGGAGGGGTTCCATGGGCGGGCCCTCCCCCAAGGCTGGGGACATCATGGTGGGGTCCCCATACCCAAGCCCCCCCAAGGCTGAGGACATCATGGAGGGGGCCCCCCCATAGCCGAGCCCCCCAAACGGGTTGGGGGGCCTAAATGGAGGGGGTCTTCATACCGAGCCCCCCCCCCCGGTTGGGGGACTCAGGGAGGGGGGTCTTATAGCCAAAGCCTCCCCTCACGGGTTTTAGGACATCATGGAGGGGGGCCCTTCTACCAGCCTCCCCCCACGGGTTTCTGAGGACATCATGGACAAAAGGTCTCCCTAGTAACCCCCCCTATGGAGGCATCAGGGAGGGGGTCTTCCATACCGACCTTCCCCCACAGTTTTTAGGACATCAAAAGGGGGGGAACCCCCCCCCAATTGGGGAATTGGAGGGCCCTCCCCCATGGTCTGAGGACATCAGGGAAGGGGGGGTTCTCCATACCGACCCTTCCCCCACAGGTCTGGGGGAACTCATGGACGGGGGTCTCCTTTAGATGAGCCCCCCCTCATAGGTCAAGGACATCATGGAGGGGGGTTCCTCCATTTAAGGCCCCGGGGGCCCTTCCCCCCCACATTTGGGGGGACATCTTGGACGGAGGTCCCCAAATAGCCCCTACTCCCCCACATTTTCTGGGACATCAGGGTGAGTACAGGGAAGGGGTCCTTAAAAACCGACCCTCAACGACATAAACACACAAGACACAAAGGGGAGGGGGACGTTTTATTCGGGAAAAAAATCCACACAAGGGGGAAAGGTAAAAAAGGGAAAGGCCTCATGTCAAGCACCGACCCCGGGGTGGGCTGGGGGCCCTTTTATCCAAACAGGCCCTTTGGGAAAAAACATGAAAACCGTAAAAAAACCCCTGACATGGAGCAGTGTGGCCCCTGCCCCCGGGACCCCAAAATTGAAACCTCCCCCCGGGGGACCCCTGAAAAATAAACTTTTGAGGTTGGAGGAGACCGGCCCGAAAGATTTTGGCCATGGGCAGATCGTCATGCGGGCAAAAACGTGGGGGTCACATGTGGAAAATCTGGAAAGAAAGGAAAGACGGGGAAAAGGGGGGCCAAAAGCAGGAGGCGCCCCGGGACGGCGGGGGGAGATCGTCAACCCCCTTTAATAGGGACTTTTCCCCACCCCCGGGCGCTTCAGGGCAGCCCCCCCCCCAACACTCCCGGCCCTTTTCCCGGCAACTCCCCCCCCGTCAACAAAACTCCCCCACACCTCCCGTTCAGGCAGACTCCTCCCACACTCCCGTCACGGAAGACTCCCCCCCACACTCCCGTCACGGCAGAATCCCCCCACACTCCCTCACGCAACCCCCCCACACTCCCTCACGCAGACCCCCCCCATCCCCCAAGAGACTCCCCCCCCCCCGTCACGGCAGACTCCCCCCACACTCCCGTCACCAACCCCCCCCAAATCCCGTCAAAACTCCCCCCCCCCCCCCGTCACGGCGACCCCCCCCACCCCCCCCTCACGGCAGCTCCCCCAACCCCATCACCAACTCCCCCCCCCCCTCCGTCAACCCCCCCCCCCACACCCCCCGTCACGGAACTCCCCCACACTCCCGCAGGGCAGACTGCCCCCCCCCCCCCCCTCAGGGGCAACTCCCCCCACCCCAGAACTCCCCCCACACTCCCGTCCCGGCAGACTCCCCCCACCTCCCCTTCAGGGCAGACTCCCCCCACACCCCGTCCCCCCAAAAGCCCTCCCCACACTCCCGTCACGTCAGACTCCCCCCACCCTCCCGCACCAACTCCCCCCACACTCCCTTTACGCAGACCCCCCCCACACCCCTCACGGCAGACCCCCCCCCACCCCCCGCACGCAGACTCCCCCCACACCCCTTCACGGCAGACTCCCCCACCCCCCAGGAGACTCCCCCACACCCCCCGCCGTCACGGCAAACCCCCCAACCCCCTCAGGGCAGACCCCCCCACACTCCCTCACGAAACTCCCCCCCACACTCCCTCAGGCAGACCCCCCCCACATCCCCCTCACCAGACCCCTCCCCACACTCCCAGTCATGCAAACCCCCCCCACACCCCTCACGGCAACTCCCCCCCCCCCCCTCCCGTCACCAACTCCCCCCCCCACACTCCCGTCACGTCAGACTCCCCCCACCCCCTCAGGGCAACTCCCCCCACACCCCCCAACGGCAGCCTCCCCCCACCCCCCCTCCACGCAAGACCCCCCCCACACTCCCCAGGGCAACTCCCCCAAAATCCCCTCACCAGAACCCCCCCACCCCCCCCTTCACTCAGACTCCCCCACCCGCCGGGCACGGCAGACTCCCCCCAAACTCCATACGCAACTCCCCCCACACTCCCCGCACTTCAGTCCCCCCACCCCCACCCCAGACTCCCCCACACCCCCCGGCAGACTCCTCCCACACTCCCGTCACGGAAGACTCCCCCCACACTCCCTCACGCAACCCCCCCACACTCCCCGGCAGGCACCCCCCCCCCCACACTCACGTCACGGCAGACTCCCCCCCAAAACCCCCCAAGGCAGACCCCCCACACTCCCGCACCCGGCAGACCCCCCCCCACACTCCCTTCACGTCACGCAGACTCCCCCACACTCCCGTCACGGCAGACCCCCCCAAACCCCCAAATCCCCCCCCCCACCTCCCCACGTCCGGCAACCCCCCCACACCCCCGTAGACCAGACCCCCCCCACACACCGTCACCAACCCCCCCCTCATCCCGTCCCGCAGACTCCCCCAAAACCCCGTCACGCGACTCCCCCCCACCCCCGTCCCGGCAGACTCCCCCCACACTCCCGTCACGTCAGACTCCCCCCACACTCCCGTCACGGCGCCCCCCCCCCACACTCCCTCAGGGGCAGACTCCCCCCACACTCCCTACGCAGACCCCCAACCCCGAAAGGCAGACCCCCCCAAACCCTCCCATCACGCAGACTCCCCCCCACCCCCCGTCACGGCAACTCCCCCCCCCCCCCCCCCCACACTCCCCCGTCACTAACTCCCCCCACACCCGTCACGTCAAAACCCCCCCCACACCCCGCCCAGACTCCCCCACCCTCCCGCACGTCACCCCCCCCAATTTCCCCCCCCCACACCCCTCAGGAGACCCCCCCCACCCCCCCTCACGCAACTCCCCCCACACCCCCCCTTTCCCCACGGCAGACCCCCCCACACCCCCTCACCGATCCCCCCCACTCCCGGTCACGCAGACTCCCCCCACCCCCTGAGCCCCCCCCACCCCCACCAACTCCCCCCACACTCCCGTCCCCAGATCCCCCACAACCCTCACGGCAGACTCCTCCCACACTCCCCGTCACGTCACGGCAGACTCCCCCCCACTCCCCGTCACGGCAGACGCCCCCCACACTCCCCCCTTCACCCCCCCAGGGAAACTCCCCCACAACCTCCGTCCTCCGCAACTCCCCCACACCCCCGTAAAAGGCAACTCCCCCCACATCCCGTCCCCCCAACTCCCCCCCACACTTCCGCACGCCCCCCCCCCCACACCCCGTCTGGAACTCCCCCACACTCCCATCACGGCAGACTCCTCCCACACTCCCATCACGGCAGACTCCCCCACACTCCCGTCACGGCAGACTCCCCCCCCCCACCAACCCCCCCACTCCCCCCATACCCCCCCAAACACCCCCCGTCACGCAACTCCCCCCACCCCCCTCCCGTCAGCAACCCCCCACACCCCCATCAGGGCAGACCCCCCCACACCCCCTTTCAGGGCGACTCCCCCACACACCCGCAGGGCAGACTCCCCCCACACTCCCAGTCACGGCAGACTCCCCCCCCCTCCCGTCACGTCAGACTCCCCCCACACTCCCGTCACGGCAGACTCCCCCCACACTCCCGTCACGGCAGACTCCCCCCACACTCCCGTCACGTCAGACTCCCCCCACACTCCCGTCACGGCAGACTCCCCCCACACTCCCGTCACGGCAGACTCCCCCCACACTCCCGTCACGGCAGACTCCCCCCACACACCAGGAAAGACTCCCCCCAAATCCCCCCACCAAACTCCCCCCCCACCCTGCCCCCCCTACCCCACACGGCAGACTCCTCCCACACTCCCCGTCACGTCAGACTCCCCCCACACTCCCAGTCACGCAACTCCCCCCACACTCCCTTCACGGCAGACTCCCCCCCCACCCGCCTTCCCCCAAATCCCCCCACCCCCCCGTCACGTCACGGCAGACTCCTCCCACACTCCTGTCACGTCAGACTCCCCCCCACACCCCCCATCAGGGCAACTCCCCACACTCCCTAAAACCCGGCAACTCCCCCCACATCCTCCCTCCCTCACACGCGACCCCCCCACACCCCCGTCACGTCAGACCCCCCCACACTCCCTTCAGGGCAGACCCCCCCCCACCCCCTCCGCACGGCGACTCCCCCCACATCCCAGTCACGGCAGACTCCCCCCACCCCCTTCAGGGCAGACTCCCCCACACCCCCGACCCCAGACCCCCCCACCCCCGTCCCTCACGCAACCCCCCCCAAAAACCCCTCATCACGCAGACTCCCCCCAACTGCCGCCCGGCAGACTCCCCCCACACTCCCGTCACGGCAGACTCCCCCCCCCCAAACTCCCGCCCCACTTCAGAACTCCCCCACACTCCCAGTCACGGCAGACCCCCCCACACTCCCGCACCCGCAACTCCCCCCACACTCCCCGTCACGTCAGACTCCTCCCACACTCCCGTCACGTCACGGCAGACTCCCCCCACACTCCCGTCACGGCAGGCGACTCCCCCCACCCCGTCACTCACGCAGATCCCCCCCCCCGCCGCAGGGGAACTCCCCCCCCCCCGTCACGGCAGACTCCCCCACATTTTCCCCCAGGGGCCCCCCCCCACCCCCGACCCCTCCCCCCCACACCCCGTACGGCGATCCCCCCACACCCCTCACTCACGGCAACTCCCCCACATCCATCACCAGACTCCTCCACACACCAAACCCCCCCCCACGCCTCGGCAGACTCCCCCCACACTCCCAGTCACGGCAGACTCCCCCCACACTCCCGTCACGTCAGACTCCCCCCACACTCCCAGTCACGGCAGACTCCCCCCACACTCCCGTCACGTCAGACTCCCCCCACACTCCCCCACGCAAATCCCCCCACACCCCGTCACGCAATCCCCCCCACCTCCCCACTGCAGACGCCCCCCACCCTCCCGTCACGGCGGACTCCCCCCCACACTCCCGTCACGGCAGACTCCTCCCACACTCCCAGTCACGGCAGACTCCCCCCACACTCCTCAAAACCCCCCCCACCCCCCCAGGCAACCCCCCACCCCCCACAGGGCAGACCCCCCCCCCCCCCCCCTTCCCCAACCCCCCCCCCCGTCACGGCACCTCCCCCCCACACCCCCCGTCAGGGGCAAAATCCCCCACACCCGTCACGGCAGACTCCCCCCACACTCCCGTCACGGCAGACTCCCCCCACGTCACGGCAGACTCCCCCCACACTCCCCCAGGGCAACTCCCCCACACTCCCGTCACGGTAGTCTCCCCCCCACACTCCCGTCACGGCAGACTCCCCCCCACCTCCCGTCACGGCAGACTCCCCCCACACTCCCAGTCACGGCAGACTCCCCCCACA